>JBBGZY010003654.1:0-56042 GCA_037952925.1 Lithobates clamitans
GACTGTTTTGTGGTAAATTAACTCAATGTATTGGTACAGCTTAGAATAAATGGTGGTTTAAGCATAAATTAACACACAGAAGGTAGGTTCAGACACAATCTGCTAGACAGTATAATTACTATGCCAAAGTAACTTAGAATAGAGTTCTGTACCACTAGATTGCGATTATCTCATGAATCAGCAAAGTCAGCAATAAACGGTGTATATAAGCATTTACTGCAATGTAAATAATAATACTATAACTAGTCTAGAGTGTATTCAAGATGAATGGCAATGATAGAGTGCAATGTCCCCTGAGAGTTACCTCTAAGCATAAGCAATGGGTAAAGGTCTCTGTGTAGCAGTTGTAAAGGGATAGTCTTTAGTCCTAACTCTTCAGCCAGCTAGCAATGGGGCCCAGTTCTACTGTTGGTGCACATGAGAATAGTCCCAGTCAAGCCTGCAGCCAGCATTAAAGCCACTAGATGGTCAGTTCCTAAAGGGCTCAGTCTCTCTAGCAGCAAATAGTAATACCCACAACATCAGCTCACCAGTCTCAACGATATTGAAGTTCACTATCTGATCACACACAGCAATTAGTCCACTCCCTGCTCTGCACTGAGATGACTCAGGCTGTCGGCCCTTCTGGACTCAGCAAACCAGATCCTGCTCAGGCCGCTATTATGTAGCAGTGGTGGTGCTCACTCGACAGAGATGTGCACTCTCCGTGCTAACTTATAGCAAGAGGGAGCTGTGTCCTCTACTCTTCTACAGCCTGGGAAATGCAGCTCTTTCCCTTCCTTCGTCTGCAGGATCTGGTCACCTTTCCCTATTGGTCCCTCTGCTGCATGCCGGGAGGGAGAAGGGGTGAGTGAGGGATCACACACCGGGCTGCTTTGAATCCATACAGCAGGGAAGCTCAGGTTCCCCATTATACATACAGTGACCTAGTCACATCCCACCTCTATATTCCATACTCATTACCAGTCTCTACATGCTAGCAAATGTTATTGTAGCACTAACTCTCGGTGGAGCTGCTGGTTTAAGCGGGCTTGTTACCTTCACTCTCCTTCCCTCTGTTTCACCAGCACCGGGTCTAGGGTTCCATTGAGTTTACCTCTGGACAATATACACACCAACATTTGATCACGTCTTCAATGCTTTAATAAACGATTTACTAAGGAAGTAGCAGGAAAGAGGCAGAAGGGAAACTGCAGAAGAAACTCAAATATCTTCTTGTAAGATTCTTGACAAATGTCCTGGTAGAATTTAGATATTACAATAGAATGCGCTCCCCTTGTGGGACACACTCCTCTGCCACAGGATGTATTGGTTTTGTGGTGAATGTCAGTCACAGTAATTGAAACTTTAAGCCAACCCAGCAACACTGTGCTGTATAGTTACCTTTAGGGTACGTCCTCCAAACGAGTCACCAGGCCCCTTTCCAGACCAGCACGCTGCGTGATCCTTCCATGACGGGTCCTCCCCTGAGATCTCCTCAGTTGTCCAGCTTCTTCACTCTGGATAGACAGCTCAGGACCATTCCTCGGCTGCTGTGGTAGGCCCCAGACAAGCTTCTGGGCCCACCCCTGCGCCGCAGCGATGTGGGCCTCCAGAACGGAGGACCACGAGATTGCTCTCTAACGCATACCTGTTGGCCAGGAGGGCCAGCAGGTGGCTGTAAAACGAACCCCTCAATATGGCGTCTGTCCCATAAATACCCTCGCCCAGAATGCAACTCGGAGGATCACCTCCACCGAGTTGTCTCCGGGACAGAAGAACATCCATACGCTTCGACACGTTGCCTTTCCAACACTGACCAGTGATAACAGCGACACCCACCGGTCAGTATGGAAACACACACAACATCAACCAAGCTGGAACAGAGGCAAAACTAACCTTGTTAACGAACAAATTACTAAATTTACCTATCTAATTTATTATCTTGCAATGTTCTAATGCATCTACTATACAGACAACAAAATAGACCTGACAAACTTGATAACTCCTCCCAAAAGCTAAAGAAAAGTTTAGGCTTTAAAAAACACTTTTATTTCTCCAGTCAAAACTATTCATTTTAAACAGGGTTGCCCTTAAAATTTTTGTGCGCACCAGGTAAAACCTTGTGTCTACTTCAGTTGGCACTAGGCAAGTGAAAAGCATACAGCCTATTCATGGGGAATTCCATATTTTTATCAAAACATTCATTTTGTGTGTGGGCAGGTTATCCAGATTTCCATCTTCTAACAGCTAACCCACAAGCTTGCAAGTGCGTCTGTTCTCTTTGCAGTACTTGTAAAAAAATAACTTTGTTTTTATGCCCTTTTCTGGCATAAAAGGTTATCTAAAAGTTTAGGCCATACATTTTAACTTGAAAGGGGGGGGGGGGGGTACTTTCAGAATTTAAAAAATCTCTAATAAAATTAAACAATGTCACTTTAGATGTCGTTGACATTCTTTATTTGACTGTCAGCTACAGAATGACATGTTAGAGGTTAATACAGCCAGCCCTGGGTTACTTATATAGAGCCATCAATTTATGCAGCACTTTACGTGTACATATTGTACATTCACATCAGTCCCTGTCCTCAAGGAGATTACAACCTAAGGTCCCTCAAACCGGGTACACACGGGCTGAATCCTGGGAGACGGGCGGTTAAAAAAAAATGGCTGACATTTAGCCCGTGTGTATGTCGGTCTGTCCCACAAAAGCTGGCTTCTCTCGGATGAGCATGCTGCAAAACCAGCATCTGACCGACTCCGGCTGAGCGCTGTCAGCCAATGGCAATGAGTGTACTGGCGGGGGGCATTTCCCTGTCAGAACACAACAGCTCAGCCGGGGGGGGGGGGGGGAGATCGCGGAATTAACCTTGCATGGCTAGTACAGTGACTCTGACTGAAACTGACAGTTTTTCCCATTCAACCCGTGGGGTTGAATGAAAAAATGAATAGTGTGTACCCGACTTAACTCACATTCATGCGGTACATATTAGGGCCAATTTAGATAGGACCCAATTAACCTACCATCATGTTTTTGGAGTGTGGGAGGAAACTGGAGTACCCAGAGGAAACCCAAGCAGGCACAGGGAGAACATGCACACTCCAGCAGGGCCAGTCCTACCATGGGTCCCGGTGGTTCCATGGGACCCAGGCGGAAGTTTGAGCAGGGGTGGCTGTGGCACAGTGGCCCCGTTGTTACCTCTATATATCCTGCAGCTACTGCCCCTGAATATGCAGTGGCGTCGCTGGGGGCGGGAAATCACCCTGAGCGCGGCAGAGGGTCCTGGAGGCAGGGCTCTTTAGCCGAAACATGTCGTCGCGCCGGTAGCCCTAAGTGAGATTTCTCACTCTCACTCCAGCTGCGGCTGCCTCCTTTCACTATACACAAGTGCGCCGCCTGGAGAGTGATTGACTGAGCAAACAACTCTCCAGGCGGCTGCATACTGAATCCTCCTCTGCCGCTGCCCAGGTGCATAAGGGGGGTCTGTACTGATGGAGGGGATGGTCTATCCTGAAGGGGGTCTTTACAGATGGAGGGGGTGGTTTATCCTAAAGGGGGTCTGTACAGATGGAGGGAGGTGGTTTATCCTGAGGGGGGTCTGCACTGATGGAGAGGGGGGTTTATCCTGAGGGGGGTTTGCACTGATGGAGGGGGGGTTATCCTGAGGGGGGTCTGCACTGATGGAGGTGAGTGGTTTACCCTGAGGGGGGTCTATACTGATGGAGGGGGGTTTATCCTGAAGGGGTCTGTACTGATGGAGGGGGGGTGGTTTATCCTGAGGGGGGTCTGTACCTATGGGGGGGTGGTTTATCCTGAGGTGGGTCTGCACTGATGGAGGGGGGTGGTTTATCCCGACGGGGGTCTGTACCTATGCAAGGGGATGGTTTATCCTGAGGAGGATCTGTACTGATGGAGGGGGGTTTATCCTGAGAGGGGTCTGTACTGATGGAGGGGGGATTATCCTGAGGGGGGTCTGTACTGATAGGGGAGTGGTTTATCCTGAGGGGGGTCTGTACTGATGGAGGGGGGTTATCCTGAGGGGGGTCTGTACTGATGGAGGGGGGGTTTATCCTGAGGGGGTCTGCACTAAGGGAAGGTGAGGGGAGTGGTTTATCCTGAAGGAGGTCTGTACTGATGGGGGTTATCTTGAGGGGGGTCTGAACTGATGGAGGGGGGGTGTTATCCTGAGGGGTTCTGTACTGATGGAGGGGGGTTATCCTGAGGGGGGTCTATATTGATGGAGGGGGGTTTATCCTGAGGGAGGTATGTACAGTTGGAGGGGGGTGGTTTATCCTGAGGGAGTCTGTACTGATGGAGGGGGGTGGTTTGTCCTGAGGGGGCTCTATACTGATGGAGGGGGGTCTATACTTAGTCCAGGGGGTCTGTACTGAGGGGTGACTATAGTTGGTGGAGGGGGGCGACACCATGTTTTACCACACCGGGTGACACAAACCCTAGTGACGCCACTGTGTGTGTAAGAAGAAGAGAAGTATCGCTAACTGCCGCCCGGTAATGGCATTAGCTCTCAGACTCAGTGTTGCAGCCGCCAGCTTGGCGGGAACAACTGGCAGCCAGCATTAAAATACACCGCCGGAACAGTACAATCTCTGTCGCCAGTCTCCAGACCAGCATACAGTGTCTGCGTCACCTCCTCTCCTACTGCTCCTGTGTACATTGCTCTGGGACGGAGCCAGAGGGGCTCATGGGTTAGGGAGCAGAGCGGAGCAGGTTTCCTGGCTGGAAGGCCTGGAGCACATCACATGACAGCATAGCACAGCACAAGTACCCGCTCATCACCAACACCACCAGTGTTGCAAGACGGAATAAGAGGCTCAGATACCACTTTCCCAGCTGGTGAGTTCTAGTTCTATGTTCATAGTAAATCTAATGTGATGTGTAATGTGAATGGCGGGCTGGCTTAATTGGTTGCTCTATGTATGTTTACTCAGCTCAGGGCAAGTCCCTCCCACTTACGGAGCGCGCTATAGCCGATTGGCCTCCCAGTCTCGCGCTTCTCGGAAGTGATAGCTAAGTCCGCAGGACCCACCGCTTCATGGATCGGGGTAAAGGACCAATGACATCAGCCCTTTACTATTTGATCACTCCGTCCAATGACGGAGCAATCACTTGTCATCAAAAGAGCATCATTCCCGGTTCAGCTTGCGCTGCTTGCGTTGTGAGGAGAGGAGAGAAAAACACCATAGCAGCGTGAGCTGGCACGATCCTGTGTGCCATCAGTGCCCCATCAGTGCAATCACAGTGCCCCATCAGTGCAATCACAGTGCCATCAGTGCAATCACAGTGCCCCATCATATAGACAAGGTGCTGTTGCATGTAAATCTTACTTCCTGATAAATGTAATTTTAGTTTTAATTATCATGATATAAAATAATGGGTGTGGGGGCCTTTTGGTGGGAGCGTAATTTTTTTTTGGGGGGGCAGCATTTCATTCTTTGACTTGGGCAGCACAATGTCTTGGGCCGGCTCTGCACTCCAGGCAGGTAGCATCTTGGTTGGGATTCATTTCTGGGGTTATATGTTTTGGGAGGGGCTAACTAGATGTTGATGTAAGCCTGATCTGTTTCTTTTTTCGAACAAACTACCAGTGCTTGCTTGTGAGTTTCAGGCCAACAAGGCTACCCTGTGTTTAGGGGCATTTAGACCTCACATCAGTTTGTCATTTTTTAATTCAACCTATTTATTAGTAATGGTTTCACAGAAATTCAAATGAGTAGATGAATTTGCTTTGTCTAGAGTAAATATGCAATCTGCCTGGCATAAAATGAGCAAATAAAGGGGTCAAATATCAGGTAACTCTGGAAGTGTCAACAAACAGACAGTGCAGCGCTTAATAAATGGAAATAAAATTGAGGTAGAACACAATATAATCCACCACAGTGTGTAGACAAAACAGTCCATATAATCAGGTCCAAATAGATCTTCAAGGTAGAAAGGACTGCATATTAGCAAATGGTGATTTCAGGAGCCCACCACCACGGAAACAAATGGCCTCTCACCTGGTGTTGTAGACCCTTTAATTATAGAGGGTCAGAAAACGCCTTTGGCATATAATCAAATAGTATGCGGCTAGGTGAATCTTCATCAAGGGCCCAATGCAGGACACTCCGGTAGGGACATAAGGAAGAAAAATAGTGCTCTCTGTATACAATAATCTTTATTTCAGTGTAAAAATCATAAAAACACTCACAAGAGAAGTACTTGGTATAAGCAGACAAGCAGTGATGACGATCTCCTGTTCCTCCGAACAGCAGAGCAGATGCGCAGTGGCCGCTGGTGACGTCACAACGCTACCTCGTTCTGGACGCGTTGCGTCCCAGTGGGCGGGGACTTCATCAGCAGATGAGGAACGTCGTGGGCACCCGCGCTATATACCAGGTAAGTAACCATGGCTACAGTACACAAAACGAAAATGACCTGAGGCTCACCCGGAAGTCAATCCGGACGTGACTCCTTATGCAGAAATACAAAATAAACGAAGGTGAATCTCCCAAAGGCAATAGGGAAAGACCTAAATATGATAATAAAACCGCATCAATCCTAAAAAGGACAAGTGCATAATTCCCAAAAAGGAATAATACCATACCAAGGGGAAAGTAAGATATTAAAAGTATATATATATAAAAAAACATATGTATATAAAAAAATTTAATTTATATACAATAAATATTCAGAACACTATAAAATTTAAAATGTGAGTCATCCGCGGCCACTGTCATCAAATACAATATGATAAAAATTCAATCAAATAGGAATCAACGATCTGATATAAAGCAATTTGTATCGAAATCCACGTTTAACCCCTCAGAGCAAAGAACCCTGGTTTCGAAGATCCAGTAAGATTCTCTCTTACTCAGTTGCCTTATGAAATTGCCCCCCCTCCAGTGTCTCGTGACCCTGTCTATACCCCAAAACCTCAAACTTTTGGCATTCTGATGATGATGGAGTTTAAAGTGTCTAGAGACATTGTGGGTTTTCAGGCCTTTCTTAATGTTGCTAACATGCTCAGCAAGCCTCACATGTAGGGGTCTGGATGTTCTCTCTATATACTGGAGCCCGCACCCGCACTCCAGCATATACACGACCCCTACCGTGTCGCAGGTAATTAACTGTTTGATGTCATACTCCTTACCAGTGGCTGAGGCTAGGAATTTTTTCCTTTTCTTTATGTTCCCCTTTGCATGCTTACATGGAATGCATTTGCCGCATGCGTAGAAACCACTCAGAAAAGAAAATAACCTATCAGAAGAGGGGACAGGAGGGTTCAGAACACTAGGGGCCAAACGGTCCCTTAATGATGGAGCCTTCCTATAAATGAACTGAGGGTGGCAGGGAGCACAGGGCCTAAGACTTTATCTTGTTTCAAGATGGGCCAATTCCTCTGTACTATTTTCTCAAATGTGCGGTATTGCACATTATAGTCAAGCACCATCTTAAAATTATGATCGTCTCCACCTTTTTCCCTGACCGTATCAGAAACCAAAATCCCTCTGTCAAGACTTCTGACTTTAGTGATCTCCTCAAGCTTGGAGCGATCGTATCCTTTTTGTTCAAACCTAGATGTCAGTTTAGATTGTTCATCACCCACTTTTTTGGTTACAGCAGACGTCAGTTCTCTGTACACCATTATTGGTCACAGAGATGCTATGACGTCTGTTGAATGGGCTCTATCCTCCTCCTCATTGTCTGGGAGGCATCAAGAATTCCTGTTGAGTTGTTTAAATTTTTGTTTAACCAAAAATTATTTTTGGTATAATAGGGATTTTTATTTGCAGACGAGGGGAGTTGCTATGGGGGCCCGTTTTGCTCCCAGTGTGGCCAATCTATTTATGGCCCACTGGGAGGAAGAGGCAGTTTTTTCTAACAAGCCCCCAGAGCTCATTTGTTACCGTCGTTTTATTGACGATCTTATTCTGATATGGAGAGGGGATAGGGATAAACTCGACTTGTTTATTGACACTCTCAATACTAACCACAAGAACATTGTCTTGACTTGGACGATCGACCAGGAAAAAGTTGTGTTTCTGGATTTGACTATCAACATTGCACACAACCGTCTTACTATGACCAATTATTTCAAACCTACGGACCGCAACTCGTACATCCCCCTGGGGAGTTGTCTCCACCATTCTTGGTTGTGCAACATCCCCAGGGGTCAGTATATCAGGCTATGTAGGAATTGCACCACAGAGGAGGACTTCCTGGTGCAATTACATATTTTGACATCTAGGTTTGAACAAAAAGGATACGATCGCTCCAAGCTTGAGGAGGAGATCACTAAAGTCAGAAGTCTTGACAGAGGGATTTTGGTTTCTGATACGGTCAGGGAAAAAGGTGGAGACGATCATAATTTTAAGATGGTGCTTGACTATAATGTGCAATACCACACATTTGAGAAAATAGTACAGAGCAATTGGCCCATCTTGAAACAAGATAAAGTCTTAGGCCCTGTGCTCCCTGACCGCCCTCAGTTCATTTATAAGAAGGCTCCATCATTAAGGGACCGTTTGGCCCCTAGTGTTCTGAACCCTCCTGTCCCCTCTTCTGATAGGTTATTTTCTTTTCTGAGTGGTTTCTACGCATGCGGCAAATGCATTCCATGTAAGCATGCAAAGGGGAACATAAAGAAAAGGAAAAAATTCCTAGCCTCAGCCACTGGTAAGGAGTATGACATCAAACAGTTAATTACCTGCGACACGGTAGGGGTTGTGTATATGCTGGAGTGCGGGTGCGGGCTCCAGTATATAGGGAGAACATCCAGACCCCTACATGTGAGGCTTGCTGAGCATGTTAACAACATTAAGAAAGGCCTGAAAACCCACAATGTCTCTAGACACTTTAAACTCCATCATCATCAGAATCCCAAAAGTTTGAGGTTTTGGGGTATAGTGAGGGTCACGAGACACTGGAGGGGGGGCAATTTCATAAGGCAACTGAGTAAGAGAGAATCTTACTGGATCTTCGAAACCAGGGTTCTTTGCCCTGAGGGGTTAAACGTGGATTTCGATACAAATTGCTTTATATCAGATTGTTGATTCCTATTTGATTGAATTTTTATCATATTGTATTTGATGACAGTGGCCGCGGATGACTCACATTTTAAATTTTATAGTGTTCTGAATATTTATTGTATATAAATTAAATTTTTTTATATACATATGTTTTTTTATATATATATATATACTTTTAATATCTTACTTTCCCCTTGGTATGGTATTATTCCTTTTTGGGAATTATGCACTTGTCCTTTTTTAGGATTGATGCGGTTTTATTATCATATTTAGGTCTTTCCCTATTGCCTTTGGAAGAGTCACCTTCGTTTATTTTGTATTTCTGCATAAGGAGTCACGTCCGGATTGACTTCCGGGTGAGCCTCAGGTCATTTTCGTTTTGTGTACTGTAGCCATGGTTACTTACCTGGTATATAGCGCGGGTGCCCACAACGTTCCTCATCTGCTGATGAAGTCCCCGCCCACTGGGACGCAACGCGTCCAGAATGAGGTAGCGTCGTGACGTCACCCGCGGCCACTGCGCATCTGCTCTGCTGTTCGGAGGAACAGGAGATCGTCATCACTGCTTGTCTGCTTATACCAAGTACTTCTCTTGTGAGTGTTTTTATGATTTTTACACTGAAATAAAGATTATTGTATACGGAGAGCACTATTTTTCGCCACTTTTATTCCTTATGTCCGTAACGGAGTGTCCTGCATTGGGTCCTTGATGAAGATTCACGTAGCCGCATACTATTTGATTATATGCCAAAGGCGTTTTCTGACCCTCTATAATTAAAGGGTCTACAACACCAGGTGAGAGGCCATTTGTTTCCGTGGTGGTGGGCTCCTGGAATCACCATTTGCTAATATGCAGTCCTTTCTACCTTGAAGATCTATTTGGACCTTATTATATGGACTGTTTTGTCTACACACTGTGGTGGATTATATTGTGTTCTACCTCAATTTTTTTTTCCATTTATTAAGCGCTGCACTGTCTGTTTGTTGATGTTTATTGAGGGATTTGAATTTTGGCCCTAGTGTTCAGCTGCTGTTCTAGTTGCATACCACTTTGCGCTGATTCATTTTTTATTTGTGTAACTCTGGAAGTGCATGGCTCTTTGACCAAACCCATGGACCTCCACAACCAAGAGAATCCGGCATAAGGATTTCATGGCCACAGGAAGAACTCATAAGATAAAATTAAAAAAAAATTAAAATAAAATAAAAATTAAAATAAAGATATGTGGCGCTATTCCATCAATCAGTAAAAAAATATAAGGTGCAATGGGCAGAGCAAATCCCACCTTCTACAGTAAATGTCAGGAAATTATATCCAGTAGCTTGACAATAAATGTCACCATCCACGAGTGGATAAAAATATGGAGATACAGTTCTGAAGTATGAAAAAATTATAAAAATATTAAAAATTAATAAAAAATAATAAATACAATTTCAGTGCTTGATGAAATATAGTGATCACCCCTCATCAAGTGAAAAAAATTAATTTCCCGTGTGAATCTGTGAATATGAAAAGCTGACTTCACAAATAAGATGCTCATAACCAAAAAAAATCATATATAAGTGATAAATCAATACCTCACAAATAATCACTGGAGATAAAATAAATACTAATGTGGGCAAATTAAGTAAGTGGCTCTTAAACGTGAGCTTGCGTGTAAAAATATTTAGGTGGCAAATAGTGCAAAAAAATTCATATGTTCAGCAAAAATTGCCATATATAATAAATACCCAGGTGGAAATACCAATTGTACCATAAATTACATAATAAATAAATAAATATATCAGTACTTATGATAAATAGAAAATAGTTTGTTAATAATAGGACAGCTAATCCCACCACAGAGATGCTGTCCCAAACGGTGACAATAGTGCAATGTAGTCCATACAAAAGGTGCAGTGGTGATAGGTGATTTCCACAACAAAGTCTTTAAACACAGTGCAAAAAGAGTGTGCAGTGACTGGTAATTTTTCTTCTATGCACGTTCTAGTGCATCTCCCAGGTGTTTCCCCCAGCCTCTCACCTCCAGCAGCGGCCCCCAATGGGCCAAGTAGAGCGGGTGGATAATAACTAGGAGAGGATGTATTTCCTGCAGCGTGTCTTTCAGCATCAAATGAGTCTGTCTCTTATCCCACAGCTCCCAGCTCTCTCAGCGGTCCCAGCGGTTAATCAAGAACAAAGGAGAGGTCTCATGGTGCAGTATTACAAACACATTTATTGGAAAAAAAAACGTAGCAACTTACATTAAAATACGCAGTAAACAGTAGATGTGAGCAAAGCTTCCGGGTTCGGCCGTCCCCGAGAAGCGTCGGCACCTGACTCCTCCCACCCTGACGCGTTGCGTCACAGCACGTGACTTTATCAAAGGGATGAGGAGTCCGGTGCCAGTCATTCCGTTTATAAGCGCGCCGTTGTCACAGCAACGGATCAACAATCCTTGAAACCGAGCTACTGTGTACAAAGCCGCAATGTAGGGGGGATTTCAATGGTAAACTCATTAATAACAAAAAATAAATAACATGATCAGTAAATAACATCTCTTCATTCCGGACTATAATAAAAAAGGCATCTAAACACTATACTTTTTAGATCCATTAACTATATCAATTCCTGTAGTAAAAGTGAATGTGAAAGTGAATATTAGATAAACCCACAAGGCTAACATCGCCATCTTGTGGCGATTTAAAATTATCCAAGCAGTCCATTCCAATTTCACAGACATCATAGAATAAAATAGTATTCCAATACCAGCGCTGGTCACTATGTCAATACAACAAAAGAATACACAGTCGACCAGCTAATTGGGTACAGATGCATAAAATTCATTTAAAATTATCATAAAAATGTGAGAAAAATATTTAAATAATAAAATGAAAAAGGAGGAATGTATCTATCTCCAATACCTATAATAAAATATCCACATGTGTGGGAAAAAAGGTAAACGTGCTGGTATATGTGGTCGTAGGAATTAATCAACCTGTACTGGAGGGGGAGGAGGGGGGGGGGGATGGGGGTTGTGGGGTAGGGGGGGGGAGGGGGGGGAGGGAGGGGGAAAGGGGGGGAGGGGTGTGTCTACAAGCATAGCAATTTTTGCATGGGTAAAACCCCTTTCCCTCAAAGAAGGAGAATTTTTTCTTCTGGGGTGGATCTAAAACATTTTTTGCTAAACGATCCCGTAATGTTGGGGCCCTCCTATATATAAATTTAGGTGTTTTTGATAAAATGGGGCCCAGGTGGCGATCTGTCTTGACAATGTCCCAGTATTTCTTAATAATTTTTTCAATTTGTTTGTATTGCATATTATAATCCATAATAATGGGTACATTGTCCTCTTGGACAAGGTTTTTTTCTCCATCTTGTATTAGTTTATCTCTCTCCAGATGTGTTACATCAATAATTTTTTCTTCGATGAATTTAGGATCATATCCTTTCTGGATAAACCTCTCTCCAACCATTTTAGCCTGTTCCAAAAAAGCTTCTTTTTTAGTACAATTTCGCCTTAGTCTCACCAGTTGTCCCTTAGGTATGTTATTAAACCATAGTGAGTGGTGACAACTGTCCAGAGGCAAGTAACTGTTTCTATCCACTGCTTTGAAATAAGTTTGAGTACATAATTTCATTCCTTCTTTTTTAATTTCGAGATCAAGAAAGTTGATTTTCTCATTATTGATCTCCCAGGACAGTTTTATATTTTTATTATTATTATTCAAATAAAAACAAAAATCACTAAGGCTTTCTTTGTCTCCCTTCCAGATAATAAAGATGTCATCAATGAAACGTTTATATACTAACAACTGGTGCGGTCGATTCTTATATAATACTTCTTCCTCCCACTCCGACATGTATAGGTTAGCCACGCTAGGTGCAAATTTAGCACCCATTGCAATTCCCCGTATTTGTTTGTAATAGTTCTTATCATGCCAGAAATAGCTGGATTCCAGACTAAATTTTAGACAGTCTAGTAGGAATCTTCTTTGTTTGCATTTTAAACTGCTAAATTTCCTTAGGGCCCATTTGGTTGCCTGTAAAGCTTCATCATGATTAATAATCGTATATAAAGACGAGACATCGGATGTTGCCAAATATATGGGTCCATCACTCAAGGTCACATCATTGAGGAGTTGAATAAGGTGCTTAGTGTCTCTCAAGTATGATCTAGTCATCTTCACCACTGGCTGTAGAAACCAGTCAATGTATTCGCCTATTCTTGCACTTACTGAATTGATCCCATTCACTATAGGTCGTCCTGGGGGTTTATCCTTATCCTTGTGGATCTTTGGCACCGTATAAATTACGGGTATCTTGCAAGTTTTTGGCTGTAGGTAGAGAGCCTCTTTTTTATTTAAGAGGCCCTTATTAATCCCTTTTTGAATGACTTTTGCCAATTCTTTTTTCAGGCTGGATGTTGGATTACTTAATAGTAAACGATAGGTATCTTTATCATTCACCTGTCTATTCAGCTCCTCATAATAGTCATCCTTGGATTGGATGACAATTGCTCCTCCTTTATCGGCCTGTCGAATTACAATATCTTTTCGCGTTTCCAATTTTTTTATGCCATTCTTTATACTCCTTGGATCCTGCACGTTTTTCACTTTTAATTCTTGTAGATCTTTTAAAACCATTTTTTTAAAAACTTCAATGTGTCCATCTTTACCAGTAGGTGGATTAAAAAGGGATTTATTCTTTAAATTGCTGAATACAATTTCATTATTATCTGGTATACTTTTTCTTCTTTCCAATGGATTACTGATCATGTATTTTTTTATGCTCAGGCTTCTGATGAACTTGTTAATGTCCACATAGGTGTTAAATTTATTCAAATTCTTCTTTGGGGCAAATTTTAATCCCTTATCCAGTACTTTAAGTTCCTCTGGGGTAAGTACTACTCCACTGATGTTAATAATGCCCTCACCTATTGTTCTCTTTTTCTTTTGCTCCTTGATTCCTGCTCGGCATCCTCTTCTCGTTTTTCGTTTTTTCCTTTCTTTTTTTCGACAGATCTTCTTGGGGTGTTTCTTTGATATTCTCCCCTGTCTTGGTCCCTCTGTCCTTCCTGTCTCCTGTCTTCTCTCCTCCTTGTTCTCCTGTCCGGGCTGGGATCCGGGGTACGCCTGTACTGTCTCCTTGGGGGATCCTCGTGATAATGACGTCTTGGAGATGCTCGATGGCGTTGATCTAAAAAACGATATGGCGTCCTCTCTCGTTCCTGTCTTTCCGCTTGTCCTTGTTTCTGATACCAGGGTGATCTCCCTCCATCATTGGGGGCCGCTGCTGGAGGTGAGAGGCTGGGGGAAACACCTGGGAGATGCACTAGAACGTGCATAGAAGAAAAATTACCAGTCACTGCACACTCTTTTTGCACTGTGTTTAAAGACTTTGTTGTGGAAATCACCTATCACCACTGCACCTTTTGTATGGACTACATTGCACTATTGTCACCATTTGGGACAGCATCTCTGTGGTGGGATTAGCTGTCCTATTATTAACAAACTATTTTCTATTTATCATAAGTACTGATATATTTATTTATTTATTTATTTATTTATTTATTTATTTATTATGTAATTTATGGTACAATTGGTATTTCCACCTGGGTATTTATTATATATGGCAATTTTTGCTGAACATATGAATTTTTTTGCACTATTTGCCTGAGCATCTTATTTGTGAAGTCAGCTTTTCATATTCACAGATTCACACGGGAAATTAATTTTTTTCACTTGATGAGGGGTGATCACTATATTTCATCAAGCACTGATATTGTATTTATTATTTTTTTATTAATTTTTAATATTTTTATAATTTTTTCATACTTCAGAACTGTATCTCCATATTTTTATCCACTCGTGGATGGTGACATTTATTGTGAAGCTACTGGATATAATTTCCTGACATTTATTGTAGAAGGTGGGATTTGCTCTGCCCATTGCACCTTATATTTTTTTACTGATTGATGGAATAGCGCCACATATCTTTATTTTAATTTATTTTTTGGGGTGTTGAGTGGACCTATCTATGTTGGCGGCTCTCCATCGGGTATTTTACCGTCAGTTTTAAAATTCCATTACTCAGATTGTGGTTTTGCGCATTAGTTCTTACTTATTTTAGTTTTATTTACTCTCTACCCTACTAGTGCTGCATACCATGGAAGTTTTTCAGTTTCTAGATAATAGAACTTTGGATATAGATACAGTATTTACTAAACAGGATATCAACCAGACAGGAAATGTTGAAAGTGGGTTTAGGAAGATAGGACATTTGATGGAGAAGAAAATTAATGCATGGTGGGATATAGTAACCCACGAAAAATACATTAAGGAGAAGATAGTACCCAGGAGACTTCGTTGGGATGTACCTATTAATGATGGTCTGGTAGATAAGGAATCTACAGATGAATGGTTCCACTTCTTCAATGAGAAGGGTTTGGAGTTACTGGAATTTCTGAGGAAAAGGAAACAAAAGAAAATCAGACTCCTTAATAAAACCATTGAGGAAATTAAAACCACTTTGGAACCTTCCAAAGAATTACCAGAATTTAAGACATTGTCCAAACAACTGAATCACGATATGGAATTGAAAGATAAGGAAACAGCTACACGAAAGAGGAAAAAATACCAGAGAGATATAAAAGATTTCAATGATGATCTGGTGTTCAAGTGGCAGAATAAAATTGAAGAGGCCATTATAAATTCAAATAATAGCACCCCAGTTAAAGAAGTAAAAGTGTTAGAGAAGATAAATGAAAGGAATAATGATGAGCCTCGGCCCATTAGTGGCATTCAGGGCAACTATAACACTTATAACACCCCCCAACAGAAACAAAGATGGAAAGGTAATAATTGGAATAAACCATTCTGGAAAAACAATGGAAATCCGAACAATTACCAAGGAAGATTCTACCATCAGTCTCCAAGGGATTGAAGATCCCCTTATTGGAGATGGCAAAACTTTGAGAATAATGGCGACAGAAGTAATTATCATCTAAACAGAGTAAGAAGAGAAGAAAGACTTTTGAGGAACGAGAGAGATGAAAGGAGAAGAAGGGACTCTCCTCCACGCTTTGATCATTATGCTGTACCTACATACAATAGATATGAACAACTACAGGGGCACGATGATGGAGGGAGATCACCCTGGTATCAGAAACAACGACAAGCGGAAAGACAGGAACGAGAGAGGACGCCATATCGTTTTTTAGATCAACGCCATCGAGCATCTCCGAGACGTCATTATCACGAGGATCCCCCAAGGAGACAGTACAGGCGTACCCCGGATCCCAGCCCGGACAGGAGAACAAGGAGGAGAGAAGACAGGAGACAGGAAGGACAGAGGGACCAAGACAGGGGAGAATATCAAAGAAACACCCCAAGAAGATCTGTCGAAAAAAAGAAAGGAAAAAACGAAAAACGAGAAGAGGATGCCGAGCAGGAATCAAGGAGCAAAAGAAAAAGAGAACAATAGGTGAGGGCATTATTAACATCAGTGGAGTAGTACTTACCCCAGAGGAAATTAAAGTACTGGATAAGGGATTAAAATTTGCCCCAAAGAAGAATTTGAATAAATTCAACACCTATGTGGACATTAACAAGTTCATCAGAAGCCTGAGCATAAAAAAATACATGATCAGTAATCCATTGGAAAGAAGAAAAAGTATACCAGATAATAATGAAATTGTATTCAGCAATTTAAAGAATAAATCCCTTTTTAATCCACCTACTGGTAAAGATGGACACATTGAAGTTTTTAAAAAAATGGTTTTAAAAGATCTACAAGAATTAAAAGTGAAAAACGTGCAGGATCCAAGAAGTATAAAGAATGGCATAAAAAAATTGGAAACGCGAAAAGATATTGTAATTCGACAGGCCGATAAAGGAGGAGCAATTGTCATCCAATCCAAGGATGACTATTATGAGGAGCTGAATAGACAGGTGAATGATAAAGATACCTATCGTTTACTATTAAGTAATCCAACATCCAGCCTGAAAAAAGAATTGGCAAAAGTCATTCAAAAAGGGATTAATAAGGGCCTCTTAAATAAAAAAGAGGCTCTCTACCTACAGCCAAAAACTTGCAAGATACCCGTAATTTATACGGTGCCAAAGATCCACAAGGATAAGGATAAACCCCCAGGACGACCTATAGTGAATGGGATCAATTCAGTAAGTGCAAGAATAGGCAAATACATTGACTGGTTTCTACAGCCAGTGGTGAAGATGACTAGATCATACTTGAGAGACACTAAGCACCTTATTCAACTCCTCAATGATGTGACCTTGAGTGATGGACCCATATATTTGGCAACATCCGATGTCTCGTCCTTATATACGATTATTAATTATGATGAAGCTTTACAGGCAACCAAATGGGCCCTAAGGAAATTTAGCAGTTTAAAATGCAAACAAAGAAGATTCCTACTAGACTGTCTAAAATTTAGTCTGGAATCCAGCTATTTCTGGCATGATAAGAACTATTACAAACAAATACGGGGAATTGCAATGGGTGCTAAAATTGCACCTAGCGTGGCTAACCTATACATGTCGGAGTGGGAGGAAGAAGTATTATATAAGAATCGACCGCACCAGTTGTTAGTATATAAACGTTTCATTGATGACATCTTTATTATCTGGAAGGGAGACAAAGAAAGCCTTAGTGATTTTTGTTTTTATTTGAATAATAATAATAAAAATATAAAACTGTCCTGGGAGATCAATAATGAGAAAATCAACTTTCTTGATCTCGAAACCAAAAAAGAAGGAATGAAATTATGTACTCAAACTTATTTCAAAGCAGTGGATAGAAACAGTTACTTGCCTCTGGACAGTTGTCACCACTCACTATGGTTGAATTACATACCTAAGGGACAACTGGTGAGACTAAGGCGAAATTGTACTAAAAAAGAAGCTTTTTTGGAACAGGCTAAAATGGTTGGAGAGAGGTTTATCCAGAAAGGATATGATGCTAAATTCATCGAAGAAAAAATTATTGATGTAACACATCTGGAGAGAGATAAACTAATACAAGATGGAGAAAAAAACCTTGTCCAAGAGGACAATGTACCCATTATTATGGATTATAATATGCAATACAAACAAATTGAAAAAATTATTAAGAAATACTGGGACATTGTCAAGACAGATCGCCACCTGGGCCCCATTTTATCAAAAACACCTAAATTTATATATAGGAGGGCCCCAACATTACGGGATCGTTTAGCAAAAAATGTTTTAGATCCACCCCAGAAGAAAAAATTCTCCTTCTTTGAGGGAAAGGGGTTTTACCCATGCAAAAATTGCTATGCTTGTAGACACACAAAAGAGAATAAAAAGAAAAAAATCAAGTTTCACATCTACGGTTACTACACAGAATTATGAAATAGAGGATTTTATTTCATGCAGGAGTGAGGGAGTTGTATATCTTCTGGAGTGCCCCTGTCATATCCAATATGTTGGCAGAACAAAGAGGGCACTATGGATTAGACTGAAAGAACATGTGCAAAATATAAAGAAGAAATTTGACAAGCACAGCCTATCACGACACTATGTAGAATATCACAATAGTGACCCCTCATCACTGAAAATATGTGGAATTGAAAAGTATAAACCTCATTGGAGGGGAGATAATAAGATTATCAAAATTAGCCAGGCTGAATCCAGATGGATTCATGAATTACAGACTTTATTCCCCCTAGGACATAACGTGGAATTCGATTTAAATTGTTTTATTTCCAATTTTTAGTGTCCTGTTTTAGTATATTATGTTTTAGACGTATCCTTCTCCCCCCCTTCCCCCCTCCCCCTTTCCCCCTCCCTCCCCCCCCTCCCCCCCCCCTACCCCACAACCCCCATCTCCTCCCCCTCCAGTACAGGTTGATTAATTCCTACGACCACATATACCAGCACGTTTACCTTTTTTCCCACACATGTGGATATTTTATTATAGGTATTGGAGATAGATACATTCCTCCTTTTTCATTTTATTATTTAAATATTTTTCTCACATTTTTATGATAATTTTAAATGAATTTTATGCATCTGTACCCAATTAGCTGGTCGACTGTGTATTCTTTTGTTGTATTGACATAGTGACCAGCGCTGGTATTGGAATACTATTTTATTCTATGATGTCTGTGAAATTGGAATGGACTGCTTGGATAATTTTAAATCGCCACAAGATGGCGATGTTAGCCTTGTGGGTTTATCTAATATTCACTTTCACATTCACTTTTACTACAGGAATTGATATAGTTAATGGATCTAATAAGTATAGTGTTTAGATGCCTTTTTTATTATAGTCCGGAATGAAGAGATGTTATTTACTGATCATGTTATTTATTTTTTGTTATTAATGAGTTTACCATTGAAATCCCCCCTACATTGCGGCTTTGTACACAGTAGCTCGGTTTCAAGGATTGTTGATCCGTTGCTGTGTCAACGGCGCGCTTATAAACGGAATGACTGGCACCGGACTCCTCATCCCTTTGATAAAGTCACGTGCTGTGACGCAACGCGTCAGGGTAGGAGGAGTCAGGTGCCGACGCTTCTCGGGGACGGCCGAACCCGGAAGCTTTGCTCACATCTACTGTTTACTGCGTATTTTAATGTAAGTTGCTACGTTTTTTTTTCCAATAAATGTGTTTGTAATACTGCACCATGAGACCTCTCCTTTGTTCTTGATTAACCGCTGGGACCGCTGAGAGAGCTGGGAGCTGTGGGATAAGAGACAGACTCATTTGATGCTGAAAGACACGCTGCAGGAAATACATCCTCTCCTAGTTATTATCCACCCGCTCTACTTGGCCCATTGGGGGCCGCTGCTGGAGGTGAGAGGCTGGGGGAAACACCTGGGAGATGCACTAGAACGTGCATAGAAGAAAAATTACCAGTCACTGCACACTCTTTTTGCACTGTGTTTAAAGACTTTGTTGTGGAAATCACCTATCACCACTGCACCTTTTGTATGGACTACATTGCACTATTGTCACCGTTTGGGACAGCATCTCTGTGGTGGGATTAGCTGTCCTATTATTAACAAACTATTTTCTATTTATCATAAGTACTGATATATTTATTTATTTATTTATTTATTATGTAATTTATGGTACAATTGGTATTTCCACCTGGGTATTTATTATATATGGCAATTTTTGCTGAACATATGAATTTTTTTGCACTATTTGCCACTTAAATATTTTTACACGCAAGCTCACGTTTAAGAGCCACTTACTTAATTTGCCCACATTAGTATTTATTTTATCTCCAGTGATTATTTGTGAGGTATTGATTTATCAC
Organism: Lithobates clamitans; assembly: GCA_037952925.1. Classification (NCBI taxonomy): domain Eukaryota; kingdom Metazoa; phylum Chordata; class Amphibia; order Anura; family Ranidae; genus Lithobates; species Lithobates clamitans. The sequence goes on from JBBGZY010003654.1 coordinate 20,302, forward strand.
TTATATATGATTTTTTTTGGTTATGAGCATCTTATTTGTGAAGTCAGCTTTTCATATTCACAGATTCACACGGGAAATTAATTTTTTTCACTTGATGAGGGGTGATCACTATATTTCATCAAGCACTGATATTGTATTTATTATTTTTTATTAATTTTTAATATTTTTATAATTTTTTCATACTTCAGAACTGTATCTCCATATTTTTATCCACTCGTGGATGGTGACATTTATTGTCAAGCTACTGGATATAATTTCCTGACATTTATTGTAGAAGGTGGGATTTGCTCTGCCCATTGCACCTTATATTTTTTTACTGATTGATGGAATAGCGCCACATATCTTTATTTTAATTTATTTTTTGGGGTGTTGAGTGGACCTATCTATGTTGGCGGCTCTCCATCGGGTATTTTACCGTCAGTTTTAAAATTCCATTACTCAGATTGTGGTTTTGCGCATTAGTTCTTACATAAGATAAAATAATTCATCACATGTTCATCAGAAGGTGTCGTCTATGTGTTGGAGTGCCTGTGCAAGCTCCAGTATGTGGGATGCACTTCCAGACCACTGCTGGTTAGGTAACGAGAACACATAAACAATGTTAAAAAAGGAAAGAAAGACCATAGTGTTCCCAAACATTTCAGAGAGGTCCGTGGTAACAACATTGGAGAGGGAGAAATTACATTAGAGCCCTCAATCAACGTGAGTCTTTCTGGGGAGACTAAGGTCTTGGCACCCAGGGGTCTCAACATTGACTTTGACCTAAACTGCTTCATCAAAAATAATTGATGGTAGCAGAGTAATAATGCCCCCTGATGGCAGTGGAATTAATTAATAATAATAGGAATTAATGCAAATATTCCCTGTCATCGGTAGAAATAGATGTTTCAGGTATATAAAACGAAAAATCATTATGTTATAATAATAAAGATTATACTTAGGACAAATATATTCCCGATATTAAATAATAATACAATAAAATTTAGGAGTACGGTGGTATACTTCATATGTGGTCCATTAAGTGTTAAACAATTAGTTTTTTTAAAGGTTTTTAATATGTTTTATAGGGAATAATAATGGTACATTATGTATATGTAGCCAAGGGTTTGCTAATATAAGGCACTACAGTTGTTATTGTTGCAAATGAGTTTGGCTCCCTCTATTGTCCTTTTAATGCTGTTAGGATTTTCTTTTAATTCCTGAGAAGCAGCGTTGCAAAGCATTGTGAGAGATGTAGTTTGGAGCAGAAAGTGACTCTGTTAGCTGGATCAGCCCTAAACTACAATACAGACAATGCAAAGAGCACTGCATGCTGGAAGCAGTAACAAAAGGATCAGCGCTGCCATATTTCGGCCTCTCTGGACGCCATTCAATACCCGCCAGCAGGAGGTCTGTGTGTGTGACCAGGAGACTGCAGCCTATACAGCGCGGAGCAGGATCGCCAGCCTCTGCAGTACTTAGCAAGCGGATTGGTTTGCAGTGCCAGGACATCTGGATGTACTACAATACAGACAATGCAAAAAGCACTGCATGCTGGAAGCAGTAACAAAAGGATCAGCGCTGCCATATTTCGGCCTCTCTGGACGCCATTCAATACCCGCCAGCAGGAGGTCTGTGTGTGTGACCAGGAGACTGCAGCCTATACAGCGCGGAGCAGGATCGCCAGCCTCTGCAGTACTTAGCAAGCGGATCGGTTTGCAGTGCCAGGACATCTGGAAGTTTTCCTGTATCTCAGCCATCCAGAGGAGCGGTGCAGCGTGGCGGCGCCATCTTTTCATCGGACTGAGACATCAGGAGGGGAGTCTGGAAGGAGCCTCACTGCCTCTGAGTCTATTGTGGTGAGAGGGCACCTGCCCATTTCAGTAAAGTGCACTGTTTGCTGAGTGAGTATTTTTACAGACTGCTGGTAAAACTTGTAGTTCCAGAGAAGTGATTCTACTTATTCACAGGCAATATACAGCTGAACTCTGGGGTTTGTTATTCCCTGTGCTGTAAGGTCAGTAGTGTATTACACTCACACATAAGGAGCAAGTTACAAGTGCAATATTATTTCAGTTAAGCAGTTATGTCAGGAACAGTGTCATCTCCGGTTTCACCTGCTGGTGGCACTATTACATTCAGCACCAAAAGGGTGTAATTCCAGTGGCCACCAGCGGGTGTCTCCCTGCCTGGACTTCAGACTTGCCATCAGCACACCTGTCATGGGTCTGCTGGACTATATAAACCCGCCCTGAACTAAGCCTCAGTGCTTCAGAATTCCTCTGCTAGCCCTTGTCCCTGCCAGTACCTGCTCTTGTTCCAGCCTGTTCCTGTTTGTTCCTGGACCCCGTTTGTGTATCCTGTCCTTGAGCCCTGTTTCCTGTTCCCTGCTCCTTGGTCTGCTTCATTATTCCTGTTTTCTGTTCCCTTGTCGCTTTTGCCCATGCCTTATTTTTTATTTCATGTTTGTTTCCTTGCTCGTGTATTATATTAGTTAGATAGTTAGGTGGGTTTGGGGGTTTGCTGTGTTTTCACCATTTACTTGTTTTTGGTTTGCTGTCTTGATTTCACGTGTGTCTTTATCATTAACAATAAACATACCTTTTTTATTCATTTACTCGTTTGTCCCTGATTCCTTGGTGCAGCCCATCGATCTGATCACCTGCATTGGATGTTGTGTATAACATCTCCTGACAAGTTATCAATGTACCATTTAGCTTGCTTGCTTCTTCTTTCTTTTGCCATTTTGGATTACAAATACTGCAGTTTAAACTACAGGCTAGCCAGGGCCGTCTTTAATATGGTTTGGACCCTGGGCAAACATTTTTTTTTGCACCCCCCCCAACTCCATGCAATTTTGCTTTTCACCCCAACATCTCGAACAACAAACACACATAGAAACGCAGCCACTGTGCCCATCAAGCGCAGCCACTGTGCCCATCAAGCGCAGCCACTGTGCCCATCAAACGGCGCCACTGTGCCCATCAAACGACGCCACTGTGCCCATCAAGTGCAGCCACTGTGCCCATCAAGCACAGCTACTGTACCCATCAACTACTGCCAGTGTGCCCATCATTTGCCGCTACAGTGCCCCATCAAATGCTGCCAGTGTGCATTGCTCGGCACTTACCTGGCTCGCAGTGGGTCAGCAGCGGTGTCCTGTGCGCTCCTCAATGTCTTCTCCCGTCCTCTCTATCAGGCGTCCAATCACAGCGCCTGACGTTTCAGCCAATCAGGTGACAGGTAACAGACCCAAGCACCTGATTGGCTGAGAGGCGGTTCAGTGTTAGCAAAGCAAATTCCTTTGCTTTGCTAACACAACACTGAGTGAACAGCAAGCACCCAGAATTGGGCCCGCTCTTCACCTTTTTGGGCGCCTATTAGAGGCTATGGCCCCCACCGCTGTAATTTAGGTACCCGTTGCCCCAAAAGGGGCTGGACACCTGAATAGGGGGTGTCAGCGGCGACCATAGATTCTATGGTGATAGAGTGGTGCCAGGAGAGAGGGGGTGGTGCCAATGGGCCACTTATGGACACACCACCACTGCGTATACCCTTTACTTAACATTGTACATAGAAATATTCAAAATCACTAATAAATCAAGGAAAACAGGAATTAAGATGCATTTTATTGGTAATTCACCAAAGTATGTTTGATGTGGAAATTTCATTGGTTCTTGCTGAAAGCCAGGCTTAGGGCACGTGGCATGGGGAGCGGGAGCCAGGGGAGGAGAAAGAAGACCTACCTTGTCCTGGAAATTCTCCACACACACTGCTAGCCGAGTTTCACTTGACCAGGCACCAAGCAGGCAGCACTTCACTCTGCGCCGTGGTCTCACTCCTCCTCCGATCAGGTACACTGTGCACAGTGTACGCATAGCAAGGGGTGGGGCCAGAGCACCAGTGGTGCTCAAGGCCCCGCCCACCAGCGGCCCGCTTCTCGATCAAAAAAATACAGCACTGACTACTGCAATGTGTACGCCGCAGTCGCTGGTGACAGTGACAGACTGTCTGCCTGGCTGTGTGTGAGGATTTTCAGTGCTGATTTGCGGGCAGCACGCAGGCTTAACAGGCAGCTCTGCTTTGGGCCCCAAACAGTGACAGGGCCCTGGGTAGCTGCCCCGTTTTCCCTGTGGTAAAGATGGCTCTGAGGCTAGCTGAAGATATCTGGAGTCAAGGAACTTTTCTCATCTTCTGCAAAGCATTACGGTTCTATTTGTAGCTTGAACTTTGAATTACAACCTAGGGGGAGCCCTTGAGTAGAGGTTAAGTATTGCATTGTATTATTGAATGTAAGTAATATTATATTGCAACTTGGTGTGTGTATTGAGGCCTCAGTGGGAAGGTGTTGAATATAGGTATTGGAGGATATTTTACACTTGTCCCATTGTACACCTGTCTACATATACTTTCTAGGTTGATTATTAAATTCACAGTTTTCATACCTAAGCTGATTGTTATCAACTGTCATATATTGTTTGTGTCTATTCACATTGTTCATTGTGTTTATTATTCACTCTAGTAAACTTTCGGAGTGGTTCAGTGATATTGTGTGAGTTTCTCATTGATAACATCCTATTACAGCATGGAACCTGAGGTGTCAGAGGTAAGAGAGGATCTGCAGAGTCGGGGTAGCCAGTGGGGTATAGAGTCAATCAGCAGCCCTCACGGGGGTTCCGCTACATATAGTAATGGTTTCAATAGGGTTAAATAATAAAGAAATATGTATATTGGCAGAAATAAAGAGTGGTGCAGAAGTATTACTGTTGAGAATGTCTATTCTGCACACCGGGCGATCTCCCCGGATGCTACGAGTGGAGAATTGCATCTGTTTTGTTAAGGAAACATGTGTTCCGGGGCCCGCAGGAAGTAGGCGTATACCGAGTCACTCGATACTGCCGGGGAAAAGCCTGGGAGGTTGCCATAACAACAATAAATAAATTAAGGGCCTGGGTGAGGCATCCCACCCATCTGCTGAAGAAGACCAATCAGAGGTCGATACGCGTGCAGAGGGGAGAAACTGAGCCTGTGACATCACACAGCCACGGTGGTGAGCGAGCGGATTATATACATGCGAGTGTTTGTTTTTTATCTTGTAAGTGTACTTTTTTAATAAATTTGAAACTAGAGAGCACTATGTTTCCTGTATTTTTGAATACATGACACTGGAAACGAGAACCTAGGAGTGGAGAAGAGTCTAAGGAGAGAGGCTTTTTATATGAGAGATCAACCCTCTATCCATGTGAATCATATTGGGAGTAGCTGAAACTGCAAAAGGGCGGATGGTGTACAGCTGATCTAGAGTGGAAGGGAGAGATCATTGAGGAGTGAGAAATAAAGAGCTATGCTTGAGTCTACCTGACTCATTCTTGAGGTGAGCAGGTAAAATAGCTATTGGAGGTGTGCACAATATTAAGTGTTTAAAGAAAAGCACAGTGAAAGAATATCACAGAAAATCACAGAAATCAAGAATTTTTGTTCTTTTATATTGTGTTTTTTGTTCTTTTTATGTTGACTTCTTTGTTGTGTGATATTGTGATTATTGTACTATGATAATTACGTACAATTTGCACATGGTGTGGTATTAGAGTTATCACTACAGTAGCACTGCACTATATATATATTTATATATATATATATATATATATATATATATATATATATATATATATATATATATATATATATATATATATATATAATAAAATATTTAATCTTTAACTTGTTCTCAACCAGCCGCCGCAGTTGTACTGCAGCAGAATGGCACGGGCAGGCGAATTGAAGTTATATTACGTTGCTTCCTTAGGTGGCCACTAGGGGCACGCGCCCGCTGCTTGCCCCCCAGAGCTGGTGCGAGTGCCTGGCGGTCTCGATGACTGCCGGGCTCCCGTGATCGCTCGTGATATGGCGAGAACCGGGATCTCTGTGTGTAAACACAGAGGTCCCGGTTCTCTGAGAGGAGAAGTGACAGATCGTCTGTTCATACAAAGTATGAACCGCGATCTGTCATCTCTCCTAGTCAGTCCCATCCCCCTTCAGTTAGAACACACTTGAGGGAACACAGTTAACCCCTTGATTGCCCCCTAGTGTTAACCCCTTCACTGCCAGTGACATTTTTAGAGTAATCAATGCATTTTTATAGCACTGATCACTGTATTAATGCCAATGGTCCCAAAAATGTGTCAAAATTGTCCGATGTGTCTGCCATAATGTTGCAGTCATAATAAAAATCGCAGATCACCAGCATTACGAGTAAAAGAAAATAATAATAAAAATGCTATAAATCTTTCCCCTATTTTGTAGACACTATAACTTTTGCACAAACCAATCAATATATACGCTTATTGCGATTTTTTTTTTAATACCAAAAATTTGTAGAAGAATACATATCTAGCCTAAACTGAGAAAAAATTAGCTTTTTAAGAAAAAATGGGGATATTTATTATAGCAAAAAGTACAAAATATTGTGTTATTTTCAAAATTGTCACTTTTTTTTGTTTATAGCGCAAAAATAAAAACCGCAGAGGTGATCAAATTACCACCAAAAGAAAGCTCTATTTGTGGGAAAAACAGGACGTCAATTTTGTTTGGGTACAATGTCGCACGGCCGCGCAATTGTCAGTTAAAGAGACCCAGTGCAATTTTGTACATTTTTTCGACTGTCATTTGCCATTTTTTTCCAACTGTCATTGGGCAAAAAGTGCGATTTTGGGCAAAATGCGGTTTTGTCCAATTTTGGGTGATTTTAGGCAAGATGTGAGATTTTGGCCAATTTAACCCAAAATCGTTTTTTGACCAATTTTGGATGATTTTAGGCAAAAAATTTGATTTTTAGCGATTTTGGGTGATTTTAGGCGAAAAGTGTGGTTTTGAGCAATTTTGGTCATGAAGTGTGATTTTGGTAAAAAAGCGCAAGTTTGGACGATTTTTGGGCAAAAAGTGTGATTTTGGGCAAAAAATGTGGTTTTAGGCGAATTTTGGCAAAAAGTGCAATTTTGGGTGATATTAGGCAAAAAGTGCAATTTTGGACAATTTCGCCCAAAATCGCTTTTTTGGACAATTTTGGACGATTTTGGGCAAAGTGCGATTTTTAGCAGTTTTGGGCAATTTTAGGTGAAAAGTGTGATTTTAAGCAATTATGGGCAATTTTGGAAATAAAGTTGCAATTTCCAGCAAAAAGCGTGATTTTGGTCAAAAAGCGCAAGTTTGGAAGATTTTGGCCAAAGTGCGATTTTGGGCAAAAAGTGCAATTTTGGGCGATTTTAGGTGAAAATTGTGATTTTGGGCAATTATGGGCAATTTTGGTCAAAAAGCGCAAGTTTGTGGATGATTGGTCAAATTTTAACATTTTTTCCCAACTGTCATATTTTATTATTTTTTCCAGCTGTCATATTTTGTCATTTCTTCCAACTGTCATATTTTGTCATTTCTTCCAACTATCATATTTTGATTTTTTCTAACTGTCATCATTTATAATTTTTTCCAACTGTCATATCATTATTTCCCAACTGTCATATTTTATCATTTTTTTCCAACTGTCTAATTTTGTCAATTTTTTCTACTGTCATCATTTGTCATTTTTTCCCAACTGTCATTGGGCAAAAAGTGATTTTGGGGAAAAATGCGGTTTAGGGCAATTTTAGGCAAGAAGTGAGATTTTGGCCAATTTAGCCCAAAATTGCTTTTTGCCCAATTTTGGATGATTTTGGGCAAAAAAAAAGATTTTTAGTGATTTTGGGCGATTTTGGTCATAAAGTGCAATTTTGGGCAAAAAGTGTGATTTTGGTCAAAAAGCGCAAGTTTGGAGGATTTTGGGCAAAAAGTGTGATTTTGTGCGATTTTGGGCAAAAAGTGTGATTTTAGGCAAAAAGTGCGATTTTGGGCGATTTTAGGCAAAAGAGTGCAAATTTTGGACAGTTTCACACAGAATCGTTTTTTGTCCAATTTTGGAGATTTTTGGGAAAAAGTGTGATTTTGAGCAATTATGGGCAATTTTGATTACAAAGTGCAATTTCCAGCAAAAAGCGTGATTTTGTTCAAAAAGCACAAGTTTGGATGATTTTGGGCAAAAAGTGCGATTTTGGGCAAAAAGTCTGATTTTAGGCGATTTTGGGCAAAAATTGCGATTTTAGGCAAAAGGTGTGCTTTTAGGTGATTTTGGGCAGAAAATGCAATTTATATCAGTTTTAGGCGATTTTAGGCAAAAATTGTGATTATGATCAAAATTGCCCATAATTGCTCAAAAAGTGCAATTTTGAGCAAAAAGCGTGATTTTGGTCAAGAAGCACAAGTTTGTAGACAATTGGTCAAATTTTGTCATTTTTTTACAACTGTCATATTTTGTCATTTTTTTCCAACTGTCATTGAGCAAAAAGTGCGATTTTGGGCAAAATGTGGTTTTGGCCAATTTTGGGTGATTTTAGGCAAGGAGTGAGATTTTGGCCAATTTAGCCCAAAATTGATTTTGGGCGAATTTAGGCAAAAAGTGTGGTTTTGAGCAATTTTGGTCATAAAGTGCAATTTTGGGCAAAAGGTGTGATTTTAATCAAAAAGAGCAAGATTGGACGATTTTGGGCAAAAAAGTGTGACTTGAGGCGAATTTGGACAAAAAGTGCGATTTTGGGCAATTTTGGACGTTTTTCTGCAAAAAGTGTGATTTTCAGCAGTTTTGGGCGATTTGGGGCGAAAAGTGTGATTTTGGGCAATTTTGATTATAAAGTGCAATTTCCAGCGAAAAGCATGATTTTGGTCAAAAAATGCAGGTTTGGACAATTTTGGGCAAAAAGTGCGATTTTGGTCAAAAAGTGTGATTTTAGTCAATTTTGGGCAACAAATGCAATTTTGGGCGATTTTAGGCAAAAAGTGTGATTTTAGGTGATTTTGGGCAAAAAGTGCAATTTTTAGCAGTTTTTAGTGATTTTAGGCGAAAATTGTGATTTTGAGCAATTATGGGCAATTTTGACCATAAAGTGCAATTTTGGGTAAAAAGTGTGATTTTGGTCAAAAAGCGCAAGTTTGTGGACGATTGGTCAAATTTTAACTTTTTTTACAACTATCATCTTTTATCATTTTTTCCAACTGTCATATTTTGTCATTATTTCCAACTGTCATTTTTTCCAACTGACATATTTTGTATTTTTTTCCAACTGTCATATTTTTTTTTTCCATTAAAGAGTTTTTATTGAAGGTTAATGCAGTTTAACATTCAAAGCCATTTTACATTGTTAATCTGAAACATATATCCATAGCCTGTAATTAACATCTAGAGTAATAGCAACCCTCTGAAATAACTTCTGAAATACCGACTGTAAATCTTGCAGACCTACGTCCTACGCTGGGGTTGAATAAAAAGGAGATTGCTATTAAATTTGTCTCTCGTTTCAACCTGATTGCTGAATGGATCAAATTAACTAATGTGCCAACTAACATATCTGAGAAAGTATAGAGTAGTAAAGGGAAAGTAGAGAAAGTAAGAGTAAGAAGAGAATAGAGTCATCTTATAAAGTGAAAATGTCTCTCTCTCTCTCTCCTTTGTCACCATAGCACATCCGGCTCTGCACATAAGTGTCACAGGAATCCAGTACCCAGAGGGATATTTAAGCATTCATTAACTGATCATATGTTGGAGAGACCCTGAAATAGAAGAAGGGGGTCCACGTTTTGTGATATCGTTCTATGTCATCTGAGGTTTGGGCCAGTAAATCTTCCATACGACAGATCTTGGCAACCTTTCACAACCACTCTTTCACCAAGGGGGCCTGAGTACTCTTCCAGTGTAATGGAATCAGGGCTTTGGCAGCATTTAAGAAGTGCTTCGTTAAGGATTTTTTGTACCTTCTGTACAGAAAGTTAGAAATGTGGAGTAGACAACATGCTGCATCTAAAGTGATTCTGGTCTCCGTGATCTGTCGTATGATATCTCTCACTCCAGTCCAGTAAGTTTCCAGAATTGGGCATTGCCACCAAATATGGAGGAGTGTACCTGTCTCCCTGTCGCATCGCCAGCATCTGTCAGAGGCCCCCGGGAACCAAGATTTCAGTTTAAAGGGTGTGATATACCATTGAGTCAGAAGTTTGTACGCTGTCTCCTGTGTTTTCGTACTGATAGAACATTTATGTGCCAACGTACAAGCTGTTAGCCATTGATTATCAGTAATATTTTTTTGTAGTGTTCTGGACCATTCTGTTCTACATCTGTCCTCAACAGTTGTTGTAGGGTGCTGGAGCCATGAGTAAGCGGCAGAGGTCACCTTGGGGAAGTCATCCCCCCGTGACAAACTGTCTCAAGTTGTGTCATAGGTCTTTGAAAGTGGGGTTGTTTAGTCTTGTCTGTGACAAAGCTGCGTAGTTGAAAGTATGGCCACCTGGGTAAGTGGGTCAAGCTGTTGTCCTCTTTTAGCACTGAATAGTCTTTCACCTTATCATTTCTGAAGCAGTCTCCTGCGGTCAGCAGTTTTGACGAGTCCGGCGCTTGGAAGATCCCACCCACCAAACCAGGGCTGAAATCTGGATTATTCTGTATAGGTGTCAGTGGGCTCATTTGTGTCGTTAAGTCATATTTCTTAATCACCGTCTGGAAGGCCTCCATAGTGGTCCCCGTCAGTGGGTGTCTCCGTATAGATTGATGTTGTCTTTCCCCAAGGAATCCAGGGGGAGAACCTAAGCGTGCTCGAGGTCAGAGCTTCTTCCAACTGGACCCAGTCTTTTGATTTGTCATGACAGTGCCAGTCAATCACCCTGGTAAGGTGAGAGGCGAGGTAATAATTGTGGAAATGTAGTAATCCCATTCCCCCTCGTTCCTTGGGTCTAGCTAGTAGGGTAAATTTGACTCTGGGTTTCTTGTGTCTCCAAAGGAAGCGTATGAGAGTTGATTGTAAGTGTTTAAAGAAGAGTAGTGGTATCCTAACAGGTAGTGATCTCAAAAGATACAGTAGTCGGGGGAGAATGGTCATTTTAAGAATGGCCACCCTTCCGAACCAAGAGAAAAATTTGGAGTTCCATCTCTGTAAGTCCGAGGCAATTTTTTTTTAGCAGAGGGGGGAAATTTGCTTCATAAGTCTTCGACAATCTCGAAGGTAATGAGACCCCCAGGTACTTGAGCACACCCGCAACCCAGCGGAAGGAGCAGTTCCCTCGAATTCTGGAGAGCGCGTCATCGGGAAGCGTAACGTTCATTGCCTCAGACTTAGAATAATTTATTTTAAGGTTAGATATATAACCATAATGAGCGAATTCGTCCAACAGGTTTGGGATGGTGATATGGGGTTTGGTCAGGAAAAATAAGAGATCGTCAGCATAAGCAGCTGTCTTGTAAGTTCTGTTTGCTATTTCAAAACCTGATATGGATTGGTTCTTGTTTACCTTCCTGATAAAGGGCTCCAATGACAGGATGAACAGCAACGGTGATAGGGGGCATCCTTGTCTGGTCCCATTTGCTATCTGGACCCTGTCTGACTACACACCGTTTACTTTTTTCCTGGCAGAAGGGTTCTGATACAGAGCTGTGATCCAGGCCATCATATGTGTTCCCAACCCCACATGTCGACAAACTGCCAACATGTAGTCCCAGGAAATCCGATCGAAGGCCTTCTCCGCATCCGTGGAGAGGAGAAGGCCCTCGATGCCCCGCGAATGCGCTGCGTGCGTCAGAAGCAAAGCCTTGATAATATTGTCTCTAGCCTCTCTTCCCGGCATGAAACCCACTTGATCTGGGCCTATCAAGGAAGATAGGAGAGGCTTTAATCTATTGGCAAGTATTTTAGATAATAATTTGTGGTCTAGGTTCAACAATGAGATGGGTCTATAACTTGGGCACTCTGCAGGGTCTTTACCATTTTTATGTATTACCGTTATATGGGCTGAGAGAAAGTCTGTGGGTACCTGTCTGGGTGAGGAGAGAGAGTTCAGTGCTCTTGTCAATGGGGCAACTAAAATGTCCTGAAATGTTTTGTAGTAGGTGGAAGTGAAGCCGTCCGGGCCTGGGCTCTTTCCTGATTTAAGTCCTTTGATAGTCCCCAGAACTTCGGCTGACGTTATCTGACCTTCTAGGGGAGTTGTCTCCTCCTCTTCTAGCCGTGGTAATCCACTATCAGTCAGGTAGTCCTGTATAGCCTGCGTTCTGTCTGAGGGTACTGAGGAGGGTCTGTGTTGCTGTGGTAAGTTATAAAGTGTAGAGTAGTAATCGTGGAACTGCGACGCAATGGCTTCTGGGGTAACTTCCACTGTCCCATCCGGCGATCTAATACCAGATATGATATTATTGGAGTAAACCTCTCTCAGAGCCCTTGCAAAGAACCGTCCGGTCTTGTCTCCCGATTCATAGTATATTCTTTTTTTAAAAAATAGTGATCTCTGTGTCTTGGTGTGAATTATATCTTGTAGTGCTTTTCTAGCTTCAAGCAGTTCTTTAGCTGTCTTGACAGCCAAAGATTGTTTGTGTGAGGCTTCTAGTGTTCGTGTTTTGTCCGACAAGTCTTGAATATCTTTTTCCTGTTTTTTTTGCGTTGTGCGCCTAACTTGATCAGTTCCCCCCGAATCGTGCATTTATGTGCTTCCCAAATCATCATCGGATCCATGTCCTGTGTATTGTTATGAATAAAAAAGTCGGATATGGCCTCCCGAATATGGGGAAGCAAATCCGGGTCCGACAGTAAAGATGTGTTTAGTCTCCAGGTGTTCACCCTATGTGGTGTGGAAAGCAGATCCACCCCCAAAAATATGGGTGCATGATCTGAAATAGTCTGAATGCCAATGTGTGCTTCTATCACTGTCTGTAGATCTCTTTGGGATATATAAATGTGATGAATGCGGGAGTATCTATCGTGTGGGATTGAGTGGAATGTGAAATCTCGGGTGTCTGGATGGAGGAACCTCCATGCATCTACTAATTGTAGAGTGTTTAGGCATTTTTTGATTATTTTAAGGGCTCTGTATGTAATGCAGGACTTTCCAGTGGAGGAGTCCACAATGGGATTTAGTGGGACATTGAAGTCACCTCCCATTATTAATGTCCCCTCTGCAAAGCCCTGAAGTTCTCGAGTAACCCTCCGACAGAAAGCGACCTGAGAAGAGTTAGGGAAATAAACATTAACCAGCGTCACAGTCCTGCTTCCATAAGTACCCTTAATGAAAATATAGCGACCCTCTGGATCTGTCAGTCTGGTAGTAAGGGTAAAGGGGGTGTCTTTGCTAAGTAAGATAGTTACTCCTTTGGTTTTTGCCAAGTCAATAGTTGCATGGTATGCAGTGGGGAAGTATGCATTGGTTAATTTAGGAACTTGGTTGGTTCGGAAGTGGGTTTCCTGTAGGAAAACAAATTGAGGCTTACCTTTTTTCAGCTCTCTGAGAAGTGACACTCTTTTCTTGGGGATATTCAATCCCCTGACATTGTGCGAGATCACCATTGGCCTCCCCCCCGAGTGACGAGAAAGCCATCTCTGCAGGTCAATTATGAGGGAGAGATCAATCTAGTTCTGTGAAAACAAATCCAGATTACGCAGTGTTTACAGAAATGGTTGGTAGACCAAGGAGAGAGAGCGCAGGAAAGAAATAGATATAGAAAAGAGAGGAGTATAGAAGAAAGAATAGGGAAAATTGGATTCAGAAACAGATATAGAATCCTATAACAACGGAGAGATTCTTCAGGTAAATCTTACTTTAGATAATACACTGCTTCTCTAAAGCAAACAGTTAGTGCACCTGGGTCGAAAAACCTCTGGCTCAGGTGTACTTTGAGGGTACGAGGGTGGTTTACCACCGAGAAGGGAAAGTCACAATCAGTGGTGTCGTGTTCTGGGATAAATCCCCAACCACGAGACCTTTATATGCGATAAAGTTCAAAAATGTATCACAACGTGACTTAGTAAGTGCAAACTAAACAAAGTGGAACTAAGAAAACAAAAAGAGAACGACACAGCCTTAAAAAATTTGGCTAGAAAAAAATAAACTAATGTCTTGGGGATTCAGCCCAGTGTAGAGGTTCACTAGGAAAGAGTCCTGCTTTACTTCCCTGGCTTCTGTTTAAAGCGCCTCTAAATTCCATTAGGTGTAGTCGTCTTCATTACTTCTTCCTGTGGGCTTATGTTATTCACAGACCGAGGTGAAAGGTGTCAGGGTGCTATCAGGTGTCATGACCACAGACAGTATCTTGCAGAATTATCCAATCAATCACTGGGATTTTAAGAAAAGACCTGTAACTGCTAGGTCCGTTAGCTTATCCAATCAATTATTGGTATGGTAAGAAAAGTTCTGTAATATCTAGGACCGTTAGCTTATGAGGGTCAAAAGACCATCCTCTGACAACTCCACCCCGGCCGCAAAGAATATAGGAAGATATATTGGTGTCCGTTTATGAAGCAGTGATCAGCGGTGATCCCGAGGATCACCGCTGATCACAGTCCATAAACAGTTTATGAAACAGAGATAATCGGGGGAGAACATGTTTGAACTTGTTCTCCCGCCGATTATCTCTACACACGGAGAATCCTCATTGAATGACACAGTAACGGCCAGTTTATGAAGCGGTGATCTCACCGCTTCACTGGCGATCTGTGTCAGAATTCACACTCCCAGGTTCACCAGCTCAGAGGTGGTGAATCGGGGAGTGAAGAGGAAATCTGGGGGGATCTGAGGGGGAAGGAGGAAGATTTTTAACTTCCTTATGCCTCGTTCAGACCCCCCAACACTGTAAGCATGTCCCCCTGTCATATTTATGTGTATACATATTTATACATATATACATATAATGTGTATATGTATATATATATATCATGTGTGTGTATATACATGTATATATAGTGTGTGTGTGTGTATACATATGTGTATAATGTAGGGGGACACATTATTTTATTAACATTAATCCATGCGCCGTTGAGCGGTGATAATTTATCACTGCTTGATAAACTGACATTTGGTACTATAATCTCGTAAAGTCTCACGAGATTCCAGTATCAGGGGCCGTTCTCCACTATTTGAAGCATTTGTAGATCTCTTCACTCCTCCAAAGGTGAAACGATCTACAAAGCTTCATAAACTGCACACAGAGGAGAAAAATCTTCACTGTGAATGCCGGAGAATGAAGCAGTGAATAGATTTCACTGCTTCATAAACGGACACCTTAATTGTAATTGAACAGACTCCTAGTGTACAGTGGAGATTTATAGAAGTCAAGGTGTCAGCATCCAGGGTTGTAAGCAAAACTCTTTAATCCGCTGCTTGAGACCCGTTTAAATGTTGTCTCCTATTTGGTGTTCCCGAGTGTTGACCGCCGCCGCGGCCATATTTCATCCGCTTAGGTAGCTGTTTTTCAGGAGTGGAGGATAGACATGTGCACAACCAAAAAAATTAGTTTATTTTCGTTTTCGTTTCATTAGTTTATTATTTTTTTCGTTTTTCGGGTCATTCGTTATGATCACGATTCGTAAATTCGTTCATTCGTAAATTCGTAAATGCGTTCATTCGTACATTCGTTCATTCGTAATTCGAACATTCGTTCATTCGTACATTCGTTCATTCGTACATTTTTACATTTGTACATTCGTAAATTTCATACATTCGTAAAATTGTACATTTGTAAATTAGAAAATTCAGAAATTTGTAAATTCGAAGTTTGAAAATCCAAAAACCCGAAAATTCAAAAATCTGAAATAATAACTAACTATTAAATTATAAGTATTGTATTTTCCTTTCAAACTTGACTGTCAGTGAATGTAACAAATACAAATTTAACCGAAGTTACGAATTATCCAAAACGAATGCTGCATCTAAACAAATGGAACAGAACAAATTAATAATAATAATAAAACGTTGTTATTATTATTGTTATTTATTATTATTAATTCAGTACGTTCCATTCCGTTTTTTCGGATCATTCATAACTTCGGATAAATTTGTACGTGTTACGTTCACTAACAGCCAAATTTAAAAGGAAATTACAATACCTATAAATTAAAAGTTACTAGTAATTACTAATAGTTAAGTTATTATTAGTTAACTATTATTTCAGATTTCCGAATTTTCGAATTTACAAATTTACGAATTCACTAATTTACTAATGTACGAATGCACGAATGTACGAATGTAAATTGCGAATGTACGAATGTTCGAATGCCCGAATTTACGAATGTCCAATTTTATCGAATTTACGAATATTCGGAAAAAATTCGTTAAACGGGTTTTCGTTATTTCGGATATTCCCGAATTAACGAATTTGTCGAAATTCGTTAAAAAACTAATTCGGAACGAAACGAATTGCACATGCCTAGTGGAGGATGGGGAGGCATGTGGACTTCTTGTGAGTGGTGGGAGGGCAAACTCCTGGTACCATTCAGGTAGATCCACTCTGTCTAATCCCAGTCCTGCACAGAAATCCGTTATGTCAGATGGTGAGCGCAAGATGTTTTTTGTTTTCCAGCCAGTGTTACTACCAAAGCGAAGGGGAAGCGCCACGTGTAACGCAAATCATGTTCCCTGAGTTTGTCGAGGAGGGGACGCAATGCTCTGCGGTTCTTTAGAGTGATCTGGGAGAGATCCTGAAACAGCATAATGTGTTCTCCATTGAAGACAATTTGATCATTTCTCCTCGCCTTTCTCATAATCTCCTCTTTAAGTGGATAGCTTTGAAGGCAGCAGATTATGTCTCTTGGGGGAGCTGTATCTGGTCCCCTGGCTCTGAGAGCCCTGTGTGCCCTCACAAACTCAATGTCCATGTCCTCCTGTCTCTCCAGCAGGGAGTTAAAGACACGTTGTAGTGCCGGTATTATCTGGTCAGAGTCCACAGTCTCAGGGATCCCCCTCACCCTAATAATGTTCCTCCTCCCACGGTTGTCAAGATCCTCAGTCTAAATGTCTATTCATTTCAATGAATTGTTCAGCATGGGAGTCAGAGATCTTTTCCAACCTGTGTATGGCCTTGTCTCTGTGTCTACCCGCTGCCTCCACAGCCTCCGTTTTGTCTGTCAGTGTGAGTAAGTTTGATTTCAGGTCCGTGATGGTGGTGGAAAATGTGGATTTGATATCTGCTGCAAATCCGGACATGTCCGCATATGTGAGGGGCTTGTTAGAGTGGTTGCGTCCCCTACCTGATTCCTCCTGAGCCGATTGCGAGTCTTCGCTGAAGTCCTCCTCATCTTGTGGAGCCCGCGCCATCCTGAGGCCTGTAACGCTGCCTCGAGGAGACGGCTGTGCTTGGAGGAGTTCTGCAATGCTTCGGGCGGCAGAAACGGCTGCTAAATTGCGGCAAGCTCTGGCGTGAGGTGTCTGTTGGGTTAGTTTGCCCATCTCCGGGTTTGTGCTTTCAGGCTATCCGGCTTTAGGCTGTGTCGGTCCGGAAGCTCCACTAGCACACGTCCATCGTGGTCGCTTGCCAGGCCACGCCCCGTCATATTTTATCATTTCTTCCAACTGTCATATTTTTTCATTTCTTCCAACTGTCATATTTTGTCATTTCTTACAACTGTCATATTTTGATTTTTTCCAACTGTTATCATTTATCATTTTTTCCAACTGTCATATAATTATTTCCCAACTGTCATATTTTATCATTTTTTTCCAACTGTCAAATTTTTTCAATTTTTTCTACTGTCATCATTTGTCATTTTTTCCAACTGTCATTGGGCAAAAAGTGTGATTTTGGGTAAAATGCGTTTTAGGGCAATTTTGGGCAATTTTAGGCAAGAAGTGAGATTTTGGCCAAATTAGCCCAAAATTGCTTTTTGCCCAATTTTGGATGATTTTGGGCAAAAAAAAGATTTTTAGTGATTTTGGACGATTTTAGGTGAAAAGTGTGATTTTGAGCATTTTTGGTCATAAAGTGCAATTTTGGGCTAAAAGTGTGATTTTGGTCAAAAAGTGTGATTTTAGGCAATTTTGGGCAAAAAAATGCAATTTTGGGCGATTTGAGGCAAAAAGTGTGATTTTAGGTGATTTTGGGCAAAAAGTGCAATTTTTAGCAGTTTTGGGTGATTTTAGGCAAAAGTTGTGATTTTGAGCAATTATGGGCAATTTTGATCATAAAGTGCAATTTTGGGTAAAAAGCGTGATTTTGGACAAAAAGCGCAAGTTTGTGGACGATTGGTCAAATTTTAACTTTTTTTTACAACTATCATATTTTAAAGTTTTTTCCAACTGTCATATTTTGTCATTTCCAACTGTCATTTTTTCCAACTGACATATTTTATCATTTTTTCCAACTGTCATATTTTATCATTTTTCCCAACTGTCATATTTTTTCATTTCTTCCAACTGTCATATTTTTTCATTTCTTCCAACTGTCATATTTGGATTTTTTCCAACTGTTATCATTCATCATTTTTTCCAACTGTCATATCATTATTTCCCCTGTCATATTTTATCATTTTTTTTCCCTGTCGAATTTTGTCAATTTTTTCTACTGTCATCATTTGTCATTTTTTACAACTGTCATTGGGCAAAAAGTATGATTTTGGGTAAAATGCATTTTAGGGCAATTTTGGGCAATTTTAGGCAAGAAGTGAGATTTTGGCCAAATTAGCCCAAAATTGCTTTTTGCCCAATTTTGGATGAAGATTTTTAGTGATTTTGGGCGATTTTAGGTGAAAAGTGTGATTTTGAGCATTTTTGGTCATAAAGTGCAATTTGGGGCAAAAAGTGTAAAAAGTGCATTTTTTAGCAGTTTTGGGTGATTTTAGGCGAAAATTGTGATTTTGAGCAATTATGGGCAATTTTGATCATAAAGTGCAATTTTGGGTAAAAAGCGTGATTTTGGTCAAAAAGCGCAAGTTTGTGGACAATTGGTCAAATTTTATCATTTTTTCCAACTGTCACATTTTCTCATTATTTCCAACTGTCATTTTTTCCAACTGACATTTTGTATTTTTTTCCAACTGTCATATTTGATCATTTTTTCCAACTGTCATATTTGATCATTTTTTCCAACTGTCATATTTTGTCATTTCTTCCAACTGTCATATTTTGTCATTTCTTCCAACTGTCATATTTTGTCATTTCTTCAAACTGTCATATTTTCATTTTTTCCAACTCATATTTTATAATTTTTTTCAACTGTCATATTTTTTAATTTCTTCCAACTGTCATATTTTTTAATTTCTTCCAACTGTCATATTTTTTCATTTCTTCCAACTGTCATATTTTGTTTTTTCCAACTGTCATATTATTATTTCCCAACTGTCATATTTTATCATTTTTTTCCAAATGTCGAATTTTGTCAATTTTTTCTACTGTCATCATTTGTCATTTTTTCCAACTGTCATTGTCAAAAAGTGTGATTTTGGGCAAAAAGTGTGATTTTGAGCAAAATGCGGTTTAGGGCAATTTTGGGCAATTTAAGGCAAGGAGTGAGATTTTTGCCATTTTAGCCCAAAATTGCTTTTTGCCAAATTTTGGATGATTTTGGGCAAAAAATGATTTTTAGTGATTTTGGGTGATTTTAGGTGAAAAGTGTGATTTTGAGCAATTTTTGTCATAAAGTGTGATTTTGGTCAAAAAGTCTGATTTTAGGCAATTTTGTGCAAAAAACGCAATTTTGGGCGATTTTAGGCAAAAAGTGTAATTTTAGGTGATTTTGGGCAAAAAGTGCAGTTTCTAGCAGTTTTGGGTGATTTTAGGCGAAAATTGTGATTTTGAGCAATTATGGGCAATTTTGATCATAACGTGCAATTTTGGGTAAAAAGCGTGATTTTGGTCAAAAAGCGCAAGTTTGTGGACGATTGGTCAAATTTTATCATTTTTTCCAACTGTCACATTTTGTCATTATTTCCAACTGTCATTTTTTCCAACTGACATTTTGTATTTTTTTCCAACTATCATATTTGATCATTTTTTCCAACTGTCATATTTTGTTATTTCTTCCAACTGTCATATTTTGTCATTTCTTCCAACTGTCATATTTTGTCATTTCTTCCGTCATATTTTCATTTCTTTCGTCATATTTTGTCATTTCTTCCAACTGTCATATTTTGTCATTTCTTCCAACTGTCATATTTTGTCATTTCTTCCAACTGTCACATTTTGTCATTTCTTTCAACTGTCATATTTTGATTTTTTCCCAACTGTCATATCATTTTTTCCCAACTGTCATATTTTATCATTTTTTCACACTTGTCACATTTTGTCATTATTTCCAACTGTCATTTTTTCCAACTGACATATTTTGTATTTTTTTTTAACTCATATTTTTCATTTCTTCCAACTGTCATATTTTTTCATTTCTTCCAACTGTCATATTTTGTCATTTCTTCCAACTGTCATATTTTGTCATTTCTTCCAACTGTCATATTTTGATTTTTTTCCAACTGTCATATCATTATTTCCCAACTGTCATATTTTATCATTTTTTCCACTGTCATATTTTTTCATTTCTTCCAACTGTCATCATTTGTCATTTTTTTTGAACTGTCATTGTCATAAAGTGTGATTTTGGTCAAAAAGTGTGATTTTAGGCAATTTTGGGCAAAAAATGCAATTTTGGGCGATTTGAGGCAAAAAGAGTGATTTTAGGTGATTTTGGGCAAAAAGTGCAATTTTTAGCAGTTTTGGGTGATTTTAGGCGAAAATTGTGATTTTGAGCAATTATGGGCAATTTTGATCATAAAGTGCAATTTTGGGTAAAAAGCGTGATTTTGGTCAAAAAGCGCAAGTTTGTGGACGATTGGTCAAATTTTATCATTTTTTCCAACTGTCACATTTTGTCATTATTTCCAAGTGTCATATTTTGTAATTTCCTCCAACTGTCATATTTTAATTTTTTCCAACTGTCATATTTTATCATTTTTTCCAACTGTCATATTTTTTCATTTCTTCCAACTGTCATCATTTGTCATTTTTTTCCAACTGTCATTGTCAAAAAGTGTGATTTTGGGCAAAAAGTGTGATTTTGGGCAAAATGCAATTTTGGGCAATTTAAGGCAAGAAGTGAGATTTTTTGCCAATTTAGCCCAAAATTACTTTTTGCCCGATTTTGGATGATTTTGGGCAAAAAAATAATTTTTAGTGATTTTGGGCTATTTTAGGTGAAAAGTGTGATTTTGAGCAATTTTTGTCATAAAGTGTGATTTTGGTCAAAAAGTGTGATTTTAGGCAATTTTGGGCAAAAAATGCAATTTTGGGCGATTTGAGGCAAAAAGAGTGATTTTAGGTGATTTTGGGCAAAAAGTGCAATTTTTAGCAGTTTTGGGTGATTTTAGGCAAAAATTGTGATTTTGAGCAATTATGGGCAATTTTGATCATAAAGTGCAATTTTGGGTAAAAAGCGTGATTTTGGTCAAAAAGCGCGTTTGTGGACGATTGGTCAAATTTTATCATTTTTTCCAACTGTCACATTTTGTCATTATTTCCAACTGTCATTTTTTCCAACTGTCATATTTGATCATTTTTTCCAACTGTCATATTTTGTCATTTCTTCCAAGTGTCATATTTTGACATTTCTTCCAACTGTCATATTTTGTCATTTCTTCCAACTGTCATATTTTGATTTCTTCCAACTGTCATATTATTTCCCAACTGTCATATTTTATTATTTTTTCCAACTGTCATTTGTCATTTTTTCCAACTGTCATTGTCAAAAAGTGTGATTTGGGGCAAAAAGTGTGATTTTAGGCAATTTTGGGCAAAAAATGCAATTTTGGGCGATTTGAGGCAAAAAGAGTGATTTTAGGTGATTTTGGGTAAAAAGTGCAATTTTTAGCAGTTTTGCGTGATTTTAGGTGAAAATTGTGATTTTGAGCAATTATGGGCAATTTTGATCATAAAGTGCAATTTTGGGTAAAAAGCGTGATTTTGGTCAAAAAGCGCGTTTGTGGACGATTGGTCAAATTTTATCATTTTTCCAACTGTCACATTTTGTCATTATTTCCAACTCTCATTTTTTCCAACTGACATTTTGTATTTTTTTCCAACTGTCATATTTTGTCATTTCTTCCAACTGTCATATTTTGTCATTTCTTCCAACTGTCATATTTTGTCATTTCTTCCAACTGTCATATTTTGTCATTTCTTCCAACTGTCATATTTTGATTTTTTCCAACTGTCATATCATTATTTCCCAACTGTCATATTTTATCATTTTTTCCAACTGTCATATTTTTTCATTTCCTCCAACTTTCATCATTTGTCATTTTTCCAACTGTCATTGTCAAAAAGTGTGATTTTGGGCAAAAAGTGTGATTTTGGGCAAAATGCAATTTTGGGCAATTTAAGGAAAGTGAGATTTTTGCCAATTTAGCCCAAAATTACTTTTTGCCCGATTTTGGATGATTTTGGGCAAAAAAAATAATTTTTAGTGATTTTGGGTGATTTTAGGTGAAAAGTGTGATTTTGAGCAATTTTTGTCATAAAGTGTGATTTTGGTCAAAAAGTGTGATTTTAGGCAATTTTGGGCAAAAAATGCAATTTTGGGCGATTTGAGGCAAAAAGAGTGATTTTAGGTGATTTTGGGCAAAAAGTGCAATTTTTAGCAGTTTTGGGTGATTTTAGGCGAAAATTGTGATTTTGAGCAATTATGGGCAATTCTGATCATAAAGTGCAATTGGTGGGTAAAAAGCGTGATTTTGGTCAAAAAGCGCAAGTTTGTGGATGATTGGTCAAATTTTATCATTTTTTCCAACTGTCACATTTTGTCATTATTTCCAACTGTCATTTTTTCCAACTGTCATATTTTGTCATTTCTTCCAACTGTCATATTTTGTCATTTCTTCCAACTGTCATATTTTGTCATTTCTTCCAACTGTCATAATTTGTCATTTCTTCCAACTGTCATATTTTGTCATTTCTTCCAACTGTCATATTTTGTCATTTCTTCCAACTGTCATATTTTGTCATTTCTTCCAACTGTCATATTTTGATTTCTTCCAACTGTCATATTTTATCATTTTTTCCAACTGTCATATTTTTTCATTTCTTCCAACTGTCATTTGTCATTTTTTCCAACTGTCATTGTCAAAAAGTATGATTTTGGTCAAAAAGTGTGATTTTAGGCAATTTTGGGCAAAAAATGCAATTTTGAGCGATTTGAAGCAAAAAGAGTGATTTTAGGTGATTTTGGGCAAAAAGTGCAATTTTTAGCAGTTTTGGGTGATTTTAGGCAAAAATTGTGATTTTGAGCAATTATGGGCAATTTTGATCATAAAGTGCAATTTTGGGTAAAAAGCGTGATTTTGGTCAAAAAGCGCAAGTTTGTGGACGATTGGTCAAATTTTATCATTTTTTCCAACTGTCACATTTTGTCATTATTTCCAACTGTCATTTTTTCCAACTGTCATATTTGATCATTTTTTCCAACTGTCATATTTTGTCATTTTTTCCAACTGTCATATTTTGTCATTTCTTCCAAATGTCATATTTTGTCATTTCTTTCAACTGTCATATTTTGATTTTTTTCCCAACTGTCATATCATTTTTTCCCAACTGTCATATTTTATCATTTTTTCACACTTGTCACATTTTGTCATTATTTCCAACTGTCATTTTTTCCAACTGACATATTTTTCATTTCTTCCAACTGTCATATTTTTTCATTTCTTCCAACTGTCATATTTTTTCATTTCTTCCAACTGTCATATTTTGTCATTTCTTTCAACTCATATTTTGTCATTTCTTCCAACTGTCATATTTTGTCATTTCTTCCAACTGTCATATTTTGTCATTTCTTCCAACTGTCATATTTTGATTTTTTCCAACTGTCATATCATTATTTCCCACCTGTCATATTTTATCATTTTTTCCAACTGTCATATTTTTTCATTTCTTCCAACTGTCATCATTTGTCATTTTTTCCAACTGTCATTGTCAAAAGTGTGATTTTGGGCAAAAGTGTGTTTTTTTGCAATTTTGGGCAAAAAATGCAATTTTGGGCGATTTGAGGCAAAAAGAGTGATTTTAGGTGATTTTGGGCAAAAAGTGCAATTTTTAGCAGTTTTTGGGTGATTTTAGGCGAAAATTGTGATTTTGAGCAATTATGGGCAATTTTGATCATAAAGTGCAATTTTGGGTAAAAGCGTGATTTTGGTCAAAAAGCGCAAGTTTGTGGATGATTGGTCAAATTTTATCATTTTTTCCAACTGTCACATTTTGTCATTATTTCCAACTGCCATTTTTTCCAACTGTCATATTTTGTCATTTCTTCCAACTGTCATATTTTGTCATTTCTTCCAACTGTCATATTTTGTCATTTCTTCCAACTGTCATATTTTGTCATTTTTTCCAACTGTCATAATTTGTCATTTCTTCCAACTGTCATATTTTGTCATTTCTTCCAACTGTCATATTTTGTCATTTCTTCCAACTGTCATATTTTGTCATTTCTTCCAACTGTCATATTTTGATTTCTTCCAACTGTCATATTTTATCATTTTTTCCAACTGTCATATTTTTTCATTTCTTCCAACTGTCATTTGTCATTTTTTCCAACTGTCAATGTCAAAAAGTATGATTTTGGTCAAAAAGTGTGATTTTAGGCAATTTTGGGCAAAAAAATGCAATTTTGGGTGATTTGAGGCAAAAAGAGTGATTTTAGGTGATTTTGGGCAAAAAGTGCAATTTTTAGCAGTTTTGGGTGATTTTAGGCAAAAATTGTGATTTTGAGCAATTATGGGCAATTTTGATCATAAAGTGCAATTTTGGGTAAAAAGCATGATTTTGGTCAAAAAGCGCAAGTTTGTGGACGATTGGTCAAATTTTATCTATTTTTCCAACTGTTACATTTTGTCATTATTTCCAACTGTAATTTTTTCCAACTGTCATATTTTGTCATTTCTTCCAACTGTCATATTTTGTCATTTCTTCCAACTGTCATAATTTGTCATTTCTTCCAACTGTCATATTTTGTCATTTCTTCCAACTGTCATATTTTGTCATTTCTTCCAACTGTCATATTTTGATTTTTTCCAACTGTCATATTATTTCCCAACTGTCATATTTTATCATTTTTCTAACTGTCATATTTTTTCATTTCTTCCAACTGTCATCATTTGTCATTTTTTCCAACTGTCATTGTCAAAAAGTGTGATTTTGGGCAAAATGCAATTTTGGGCAATTTAAGGCAAGAAGTGAGATTTTTGCCAATTTAGCCCAAAATTACTTTTTGCCGATTTTGGATGATTTTGGGCAAAAAAATGATTTTTAGTGGTTTTGGGCTATTTTAGGTGAAAAGTGTGATTTTGAGCAATTTTTGTTATAAAGTGTGATTTTGGTCAAAAAGTGTGATTTTAGGCAATTTTGGGCAAAAAATGCAATTTTGGGCGATTTGAGGCAAAAAGACTGTGAGGCAAAAAGACTGATTTTAGGTGATTTTGGGCAAAAGTGCAATTTTTAGCAGTTTTGGGTGATTTTAGGCAAAAATTGTAATTTTGAGCAATTATGGGCAATTTTGATCATAAAGTGCAATTTTGGGGGTAAAAAGCGTGATTTTGGTCAAAAAGCGCAAGTTTGTGGACGATTGGTCAAATTTTATCATTTTTTCCAACTGTCACATTTTGTCATTATTTCCAACTGTCATTTTTTCCAACTGTCATATTTTGTCATTTCTTCCAACTGTCATATTTTGTCATTTCTTCCAACTGTCATAATTTGTCATTTCTTCCAACTGTCATATTTTGTCATTTCTTCCAACTGTCATATTTTTGTCATTTCTTCCAACTGTCATATTTTGTCATTTCTTCCAACTGTCATATTTTGATTTCTTCCAACTGTCATATTTTATCATTTTTTCCAACTGTCATTTTTTTTCATTTCTTCGAACTGTCATTTGTCATTTTTTCCAACTGTCATTGTCAAAAAGTATGATTTTGGTCAAAAGTGTGATTTTAGGCAATTTTGGGCAAAAATGCAATTTTGGGCGATTTGAGGCAAAAAGAGTGATTTTAGGTGATTTTGGGCAAAAAGTGCAATTTTTAGCAGTTTTGGGTGATTTAGGCGAAAATTGTGATTTTGAGCAATTATGGGCAATTTTGATCATAAAGTGCAATTTTGGGTAAAAAGCGTGATTTTGGTCAAAAAGCGCAAGTTTGTGGATGATTGGTCAAATTTTATCATTTTTTCCAACTGTCACATTTTGTCATTATTTCCAACTGTCATTTTTTCCAACTGTCATATTTTGTCATTTCTTCCAACTGTCATATTTTGTCATTTCTTCCAACTGTCATAATTTGTCATTTCTTCCAACTGTCATATTTTGTCATTTCTTCCAACTGTCATATTTTGTCATTTCTTCCAACTGTCATATTTTGTCATTTCTTCCAACTGTCATATTTTGATTTCTTCCAACTGTCATATTTTATCATTTTTTCCAACTGTCATTTTTTTTTCATTTCTTCGAACTGTCATTTGTCATTTTTTCCAACTGTCATTGTCAAAAAGTATGATTTTGGTCAAAAAGTGTGATTTTAGGCAATTTTGGGCAAAAAATGCAATTTTGGGCGATTTGAGGCAAAAAGAGTGATTTCAGGTGATTTTGGGCAAAAAGTGCAATTTTTAGCAGTTTTGGGTGATTTTAGGCAAAAATTGTGATTTGAGCAATTATGGGCAATTTGATCATAAAGTGCAATTTTGGGTAAAAAGCGTGATTTTGGTCAAAAAGCGCAAGTTTGTGGATGATTGGTCAAATTTTATCATTTTTTCCAACTGTCACATTTTGTCATTATTTCCAACTGTAATTTTTTCCAACTGTCATATTTTGTCATTTCTCCCAACTGTCATATTTTGTCATTTCTTCCAACTGTCATAATTTGTCATTTCTTCCAACTGTCATATTTTGTCATTTCTTCCAACTGTCATATTTTGTCATTTCTTCCAACTGTCATATTTTGTCATTTCTTCCAACTGTCATAATTTGTCATTTCTTCCAACTGTCATATTTTGTCATTTCTTCCAACTGTCATATTTTGTCATTTCTTCCAACTGTCATATTTTGTGATTTCTTCCAACTGTCATATTTTGATTTCTTCCAACTGTCATATTTTATCATTTTTTCCAACTGTCATATTTTTTCATTTCTTCCAACTGTCATTTGTCATTTTTTCCAACTGTCATTGTCAAAAAGTATGATTTTGGTCAAAAAGTGTGATTTTAGGCAATTTTGGGCAAAAAATGCAATTTTGGCGATTTGAGGCAAAAAGAGTGATTTTAGGTGATTTTGGGCAAAAAGTGCAATTTTTAGCAGTTTTGGGTGATTTTAGGCAAAAATTGTGATTTTGAGCAATTATGGGCAATTTTGATCATAAAGTGCAATTTTGGGTAAAAAGCGTGATTTTGGTCAAAAAGCGCAAGTTTGTGGACGATTGGTCAAATTTTATCATTTTTTCCAACTGTCACATTTTGTCATTATTTCCAACTGTCATTTTTTCCAACTGTCATATTTGATCATTTTTTCCAACTGTCATATTTTGTCATTTTTTCCAACTGTCATATTTTGTCATTTCTTCCAAATGTAATATTTTGTCATTTCTTCCAACTCATATTTTGTCATTTCTTCCAACTGTCATATTTTGTCATTTCTTCCAACTGTCATATTTTGTCATTTCTTCCAACTGTCAAATTTTGTCATTTCTTTCGTCATATTTTGTCATTTCTTCTGTCATATTTTGTCATTTCTTCCATCATATTTTGTCATTTCTTCCAACTGTCATATTTTGTCATTTCTTCCAACTGTCATATTTTGTCATTTCTTTCAACTGTCATATTTTGATTTTTTCCCAACCTTCATATCATTTTTTCCCAACTGTCATATTTTATCATTTTTTCACACTTGTCACATTTTGTCATTATTTCCAACTGTCATTTTTTTCAACTGACATATTTTGTATTTTTTTTAACTCATATTTTTCATTTCTTCCAACTGTCATATTTTTTCATTTCTTCCAACTGTCATATTTTGTCATTTCTTCCAACTCATATTTTGTCATTTCCTCCAACTGTCATATTTTGTCATTTCTTCCAACTGTCATATTTTGTCATTTCTTCCAACTGTCATATTTTGATTTTTTCCAACTGTCATATCATTATTTCCCAACTGTCATATTTTATCATTTTTTCCAACTGTCATATTTTTTCATTTCTTCCAACTGTCATCATTTGTCATTTTTTCCAACTGTCATTGTCAAAAAGTGTGATTTTGGGCAAAAAGTGTGTTTTTTTGCAATTTTGGGCAAAAAATGCAATTTGGGCGATTTGAGGCAAAAAGAGTGATTTTAGGTGATTTTGGGCAAAAAGTGCAATTTTTAGCAGTTTTGGGTGATTTTAGGCGAAAATTGTGATTTTGAGCAATTATGGGCAATTTTGATCATAAAGTGCAATTTTGGGTAAAAAGCGTGATTTTGGTCAAAAAGCGCAAGTTTGTGGACGATTGGTCAAATTTTATCATTTTTTCCAACTGTCACATTTTTTCATTATTTCCAACTGTCATATTTTGTCATTTCCTCCAACTGTCATATTTTAATTTTTTCCAACTGTCATATTATTTATCAACTGTCATATTTTATCATTTTTTCCAACTGTCATATTTTTTCATTTCTTCCAACTGTCATCATTTGTCATTTTTTTCCAACTGTCATTGTCAAAAAGTGTGATTTTGGGCAAAAAGTGTGATTTTGGGCAAAATGCAATTTTGGGCAATTTAAGGCAAGAAGTGAGATTTTTGTTAAATTTAGCCCAAAATTACTTTTTGCCCGATTTTGGATGATTTTGGGCAAAAAAATAATTTTTAGTGATTTTGGGCTATTTTAGGTGAAAAGTGTGATTTTGAGCAATTTTTGTCATAAAGTGTGATTTTGGTCAAAAGTGTGATTTTAGGCAATTTTGGGCAAAAAATGCAATTTTGGGCGATTTGAGGCAAAAAGAGTGATTTTAGGTGATTTGGGCAAAAAGTGCAATTTTAGCAGTTTTGGGTGATTTTAGGCGAAAATTGTGATTTTGAGCAATTATGGGCAATTTTGATCATAAAGTGCAATTTTGGGTAAAAAGCGTGATTTTGGTCAAAAAGCGCAAGTTTGTGGTGATTGGTCAAATTTTATCATTTTTTCCAACACTCACATTTTGTCATTATTTCCAACTGTCATTTTTTCCAACTGTCATATTTTGTCATTTCTTCCAACTGTCATATTTTGTCATTTCTTCCAACTGTCATATTTTGTCATTTCTTCCAACTGTCATATTTTGATTTCTTCCAACTGTCATATTATTTCACCAACTGTCATATTTTATCATTTTTTCCAACTGTCATATTTTGTCATTTCTTCAACTGTCATATTTTGACATTTCTTCCAACTGTCATATTTTGTCATTTCTTCCAACTGTCATATTTTGTCATTTCTTCCAACTGTCATATTTTGATTTCTTCCAACTGTCATATTATTTCCCAACTGTCATATTTATCATTTTTTCCAACTGTCATTTGTCATTTTTTTCCAACTGTCATTTGTCATTTTTCAACTGTCATTGTCAAAAAGTGTGATTTTGGGCAAAAAGTGTGATTTTAGGCAATTTTGGGCAAAAAATGCAATTTTGGGCGATTTGAGGCAAAAAGAGTGATTTTAGGTGATTTTGGTCAAAAAGTGCAATTTTTAGCAGTTTTGGGTGATTTTAGGCGAAAATTGTGATTTTGAGCAATTATGGGCAATTTTGATCATAAAGTGCAATTTTGGGTAAAAGCGTGATTTTGGTCAAAAAGCGCAAGTTTGTGGATGATTGGTCAAATTTTATCATTTTTTCCAACTGTCACATTTTGTCATTATTTCCAACTGTCATTTTTCCAACTGTCATATTTTGTCATTTCTTCCAACTGTCATATTTGTCATTTCTTCCAACTGTCTTATTTTGTCATTTCTTCCAACTGTCATAATTTGTCATTTCTTCCAACTGTCATATTTTGTCATTTCTTCCAACTGTCATATTTTGTCATTTCTTCCAACTGTCATATTTTGATTTCTTCCAACTGTCATATTATTTCCCAACTGTCATATTTTATCATTTTTTCCAACTGTCATTTGTCATTTTTTCCAACTGTCATTGTCAAAAAGTGTGATTTTGGGCAAAAAGTGTGATTTTAGGCAATTTTGGGCAAAAAATGCAATTTTGGGCGATTTGAGGCAAAAAGAGTGATTTTAGGTGATTTTGGTCAAAAAGTGCAATTTTTAGCAGTTTTGGGTGATTTTAGGCGAAAATGTGATTTTGAGCAATTGTGGGCAATTTTGATCATAAAGTGCAATTTTGGGTAAAAAGCGTGATTTTGGTCAAAAAGAGCAAGTTTGTGGATGATTGGTCAATTTTATCATTTTTTCCAACTGTCACATTTTGTCATTATTTCCAACTGTAATTTTTCCAACTGTCATATTTGTCATTTCTCCCAACTGTCATATTTTGTCATTTCTTCCAACTGTCATAATTTGTCATTTCTTCCAACTGTCATATTTTGTCATTTCTTCAACTGTCATATTTTGTCATTTCTTCCAAACTGTCATATTTTGTCATTTCTTCCAACTGTCATAATTTGTCATTTCTTCCAACTGTCATATTTTGTCATTTCTTCCAACTGTCATATTTTGTCATTCTTCCACTGTCATATTTTGTGATTTCTTCCAACTGTCATATTTTGATTTCTTCCAACTGTCATATTTTATCATTTTTCCAACTGTCATATTTTTTCATTTCTTCCAACTGTCATTTGTCATTTTTCCAACTGTCATTGTCAAAAAGTATGATTTTGGTCAAAAAGTGTGATTTAGGCAATTTTGGGCAAAAAATGCAATTTGGGGCGATTTGAGGCAAAAAGAGTGATTTTAGGTGATTTTGGGCAAAAAGAGTGATTTTAGGTGATTTTGGGCAAAAAGTGCAATTTTTAGCAGTTTTGGGTGATTTTAGGCGAAAATTGTGATTTTGAGCAATTATGGGCAATTTTGATCATAAAGTGCAATTTGGGTAAAAAGCGTGATTTTGGTCAAAAAGCGCAAGTTTGTGGACGATTGGTCAAATTTTATCATTTTTTCCAACTGTCACATTTTTTCATTATTTCCAACTGTCATATTTTGTCATTTCCTCCAACTGTCATATTTTAATTTTTTCCAACTGTCATATTATTTATCAACTGTCAAATTTTATCATTTTTTCCAACTGTCATATTTTTTTCATTTCTTCCAACTGTCATCATTTGTCATTTTTTTCCAACTGTCATTGTCAAAAAGTGTGATTTTGGGCAAAAAGTGTGATTTTGGGCAAAATGCAATTTTGGGCAATTTCAGGCAAGAAGTGAGATTTTTGTTAAATTTAGCCCAAAATTACTTTTTGCCCGATTTTGGATGATTTTGGGCAAAAAAAATAATTTTTAGTGATTTTGGGCTATTTTAGGTGAAAAGTGTGATTTTGAGCCAATTTTGTCATAAAGTGTGATTTTGGTCAAAAAGTGTGATTTTAGGCAATTTTGGGCAAAAAATGCAATTTTGGGCGATTTGAGGCAAAAAGAGTGATTTTAGGTGATTTTGGGCAAAAGTGCAATTTTTAGCAGTTTTGGGTGATTTTAGGCGAAAATTGTGATTTTGAGCAATTATGGGCAATTTTGATCATAAAGTGCAATTTTGGGTAAAAAGCGTGATTTTGGTCAAAAAGCGCAAGTTTGTGGTGATTGGTCAAATTTTATCATTTTTCCAACAATCACATTTTGTCATTATTTCCAACTGTCATTTTTTCCAACTGTCATATTTTGTCATTTCTTCCAACTGTCATATTTTGTCATTTCTTCCAACTGTCATATTTTGTCATTTCTTCCAACTGTCATATTTTGTCATTTCTTCCAACTGTCATATTTTGATTTCTTCCAACTGTCATATTATTTCACCAACTGTCATATTTTATCATTTTTCCAACTGTCATAATTTGTCATTTCTTCCAACTGTCATATTTTGACATTTCTTCCAACTGTCATATTTTGTCATTTCTTCCAACTGTCATATTTTGTCATTTCTTCCAACTGTCATATTTTGATTTCTTCCAACTGTCATATTATTTCCCAACTGTCATATTTTATCATTTTTTCCAACTGTCATTTGTCATTTTTTCCAACTGTCATTTGTCATTTTTTCCAACTGTCATTGTCAAAAAGTGTGATTTTGGCAAAAAGTGTGATTTTAGGCAATTTTGGGCAAAAAATGCAATTTTGGGCGATTTGAGGCAAAAAGAGTGATTTTAGGTGATTTGGTCAAAAGTGCAATTTTTAGCAGTTTTGGGTGATTTTAGGCGAAAATTGTGATTTTGAGCCATTATGGGCAATTTTGATCATAAAGTGCAATTTGGGTAAAAAGCGTGATTTTGGTCAAAAGCGCAAGTTTGTGGATGATTGGTCAAATTTTATCATTTTTTCCAACTGTCACATTTTGTCATTATTCCAACTGTCATTTTTTCCAACTGTCATATTTTTGTCATTTCTTCCAACTGTCATATTTTGTCATTTCTTCCAACTGTCATATTTTGTCATTTCTTCCAACTGTCATAATTTGTCATTTCTTCCAACTGTCATATTTTGTCATTTCTTCCAACTGTCATATTTTGTCATTTCTTCCAACTGTCATATTTTGATTTCTTCCAACTGTCATATTATTTCCAACTGTCATATTTTATCATTTTTTCAACTGTCATTTGTCATTTTTTCAACTGTCATTGTCCAAAAAGTGTGTGATTTTGGGCAAAAAAGTGTGATTTTAGGCAATTTTGGGCAAAAAATGCAATTTTGGGCGATTTGAGGCAAAAAGAGTGATTTTAGGTGATTTTGGTCAAAAAGTGCAATTTTAGCAGTTTTGGGTGATTTTAGGCGAAATTGTGATTTTGAGCAATTGTGGGCAATTTTGATCATAAAGTGCAATTTTGGGTAAAAAGCGTGATTTTGGTCAAAAAGCGCAAGTTTGTGGATGATTGGTCAAATTTTATCATTTTTTCCAACTGTCACATTTTGTCATTATTTCCAACTGTCATTTTTTCCAACTGTCATATTTTGTCATTTCTTCCAACTGTCATATTTTGTCATTTCTTCCAAACTGTCATAATTTGTCATTTCTTCCAACTGTCATATTTTGTCATTTCTTCCAACTGTCATATTTTGTCATTTCTTCCCAACTGTCATATTTTGTCATTTCTTCCAACTGTCATATTTTGATTTCTTCCAACTGTCATATTTTATCATTTTTTCCAACTGTCATATTTTTCATTTCTTCCAACTGTCATTTGTCATTTTTTCCAACTGTCATTGTCAAAAAGTATGATTTTGGTCAAAAAGTGTGATTTTAGGCAATTTTGGGCAAAAATGCAATTTTGGGCGATTTGAGGCAAAAAAGAGTGATTTTAGGTGATTTTGGGCAAAAAGTGCAATTTTTAGCAGTTTTGGGTGATTTTAGGCAAAAATTGTGATTTTGAGCAATTATGGGCAATGTTGATCATAAAGTGCAATTTTGGGTAAAAGCATGATTTTGGTCAAAAAGCGCAAGTTTGTGGACGATTGGTCAAATTTTATCATTGTTTCCAACTGTCACATTTTGTCATTATTTCCAACTGTCATTTTTTCCAACTGTCATATTTTGTCATTTCTTCCAACTGTCATAATTTGTCATTTCTTCCAACTGTCATATTTTGTCATTTCTTCCAACTGTCATATTTTGTCATTTCTTCCAACTGTCATATTTTGTCATTTCTTCCAACTGTCATATTTTTATTTCCCAACTGTCATATTTTATCATTTTTTCCGTCATATTTTTTCATTTCTTCCAACTGTCATTTGTCATTTTTTCCAACTGTCATTGTCAAAAAGTGTGATTTTGGGCAAAAAGTGTGATTTTAGGCAATTTTGGGCAAAAATGCAATTTTGGGCGATTTGAGGCAAAAAGAGTGATTTTAGGTGATTTTGGCAAAAAGTGCAATTTTTAGCAGTTTTGGGTGATTTTAGGCAAAAATTGTGATTTTGAGCAATTATGGGCAATTTTCATCATAAAGTGCAATTTTGGTTAAAAAGCGTGATTTTGGTCAAAAGCGCGTTTGTGGACGATTGGTCAAATTTTATCATTTTTTCCAACTGTCACATTTTGTCATTATTTCCAACTGTCATTTTTTCCAACTGTCATATTTGATCATTTTTCCAACTGTCATATTTTGTCATTTCTTCCAACTGTCTATATTTTGTCATTTCTTCCAACTGTCATATTTTGTCATTTCTTCCAACTGTCATATTTTGACATTTTCTTCCAACTGTCATATTTTGTCATTCTTCCAACTGTCATATTTATCATTTTTTCCAACTGTCATATTTTTTCATTTCTTCCAACTGTCATTTGTCATTTTTTCCAACTGTCAATGTCAAAAAGTATGATTTTGGTCAAAAGTGTGATTTTAGGCAATTTTGGGCAAAAAATGCAATTTTTGGCGATTTGAGGCAAAAAGAGTGATTTAGGTGATTTTGGGCAAAAAGTGCAATTTTTAGCAGTTTTGGGTGATTTAGGCAAAAAATTGTGATTTTGAGCAATTATGGGCAATTTTGATCATAAAGTGCAATTTTGGGTAAAAAGCGTGATTTTGGTCAAAAGCGCGTTTGTGGACGATTGGTCAAATTTTATCATTTTTCCAACTGTCACATTTTGTCATTATTTCCAACTGTCATTTTTCCAACTGTCATATTTGATCATTTTTTCCAACTGTCATATTTTGTCATTTCTTCCAACTGTAATATTTTGTCATTTCTTCCAACTGTCATATTTTGTCATTTCTTCCAACTGTCATATTTGTCATTTCTTCCAACTGTCATATTTTATCATTTTTTCCAACTGTCATATTTTTTCATTTCTTCCAACTGTCATTTGTCATTTTTTCCAACTGTCAATGTCAAAAAGTATGATTTTGGTCAAAAAGTGTGATTTTAGGCAATTTTGGGCAAAAAATGCAATTTTTGGCGATTTGAGGCAAAAGAGTGATTTTAGGTGATTTTGGGCTAAAAAGTGCAATTTTTAGCAGTTTTGGGTGATTTTAGGCAAAAATTGTGATTTTGAGCAATTATGGCAATTTTGATCATAAAGTGCAATTTTGGGTAAAAAGCGTGATTTTGGTCAAAAAGCGCAAGTTTGTGGACGATTGGTCAAATTTTATCATTTTTTCCAACTGTTACATTTTTGTCATTATTTCCAACTGTAATTTTTTCCAACTGTCATATTTTGTCATTTCTTCCAACTGTCATATTTTGTCATTTCTTCCAACTGTCATAATTTGTCATTTCTTCCAACTGTCATATTTTGTCATTTCTTCCAACTGTCATATTTTGTCATTTCTTCCAACTGTCATATTTTATTTATTTTTCCCAACTGTCATATTTTATCATTTTTCTAACTGTCATATTTTTCATTTCTTCCAACTGTCATCATTTGTCATTTTTTCCAACTGTCATTGTCAAAAAGTGTGATTTTGGGCAAAATGCAATTTTGGGCAATTTAAGGCAAGAAGTGAGATTTTTGCCAATTTAGCCCAAAATTACTTTTGCCCGATTTTGGATGATTTTGGGCAAAAAATGATTTTTAGTGGTTTTGGGCTATTTTAGGTGAAAAGTGTGATTTTGAGCAATTTTTGTTATAAAGTGTGATTTTGGTCAAAAAGTGTGATTTTAGGCAATTTTGGGCAAAAAATGCAATTTTGGGCGATTTGAGGCAAAAAGACTGTGAGGCAAAAAGACTGATTTTAGGTGATTTTGGGCAAAAAGTGCAATTTTTAGCAGTTTTGGGTGATTTTAGCAAAAATGTAATTTTGAGCAATTATGGGCA
>JBBGZY010003655.1:0-54840 GCA_037952925.1 Lithobates clamitans
AAGTCTTTTTGGGGATGTCTCTACCAGCTTTGCACATCTAGAGAGGGACATTTCTGCCCATTCTTCTTTGCAAAATATCTCAAGCTCTGTCAGATTGGATGGAGAACGTCTATGAACAGCAATATTCAAGTCTTGCCACAGATTCTCAATTGGATTTAGGTCTGGACTGTGACTGGGCCATTACAACACATGAATATGCTTTGATGTAAACCATTCCATTGTAGCTCTGGCTGTATGTTTAGGGTCGTTGTCCTGCTGGAAGGTGAACCTCCGCCCCAGTCTCAAGTCTTTTGTAGACTCTAACAGGTTTTCTTCTAAGATTGCCCTGTACTTGGCTCCATCCATCTTCCCATCAACTCTGATCAGCTTCCCTGTCCCTGCTGAAGAAAAGCATCCCCACCACATGATGCTGCCACCACCATGTTTCACAGTGGGGATGGTGTGTTCAGGGTGATGTGCAGTGTTAGTTTCCTGCCACACATCGCGTTTTACTTTTAGGCTAAAACGTTAAATTTTGGTCTCATCTAACCAGAGCACCTTCTTCCACATGTTTGCTGTGTCCCCCACATGGCTTCTCACAAACTGCAAACAGGACTTCTTATGACTTTCTTTCACCAATGACTTTCTTCTTGTCACTCTTCCATAAAGGTCAGATTTGTGGAGAACACGACTAATAGTTGTCCTGTGGACAGATTCTCCCACCTGAGCTGTGGATCTCT
Organism: Lithobates clamitans; assembly: GCA_037952925.1. Taxonomy (NCBI): domain Eukaryota; kingdom Metazoa; phylum Chordata; class Amphibia; order Anura; family Ranidae; genus Lithobates; species Lithobates clamitans. The sequence continues at coordinate 720 of JBBGZY010003655.1, forward strand.
GCAGCTCCTCCAGAGTTACCATGGACCTCTTGGCTCTTCTCTGATGAATGTTCTCCTTGCCCGGCCGGTCAGTTTAGGTGGACGGCCATGTCTTGGTAGGTTTGCAGTTGTGCCATACTCTTTCCATTTTCGGATGATGGATTGAACAGAGCTCTGTGAGATGTTCAAAGCTTGGGATATTTTTTTATAACCTAACCCTGCTTTATACTTCTCCACAACTTTATCCCTGACCTGTCTGGTGTGTTCCTTGGCCTTCATGATGCTGTTTGTTCACTAAGGTTCTCTAACAAACCTCCGAGGGCTTCACAGCACAGCTGTATTTATACTGAGATTAAATTACACAGAGGTGGACTCTATTTACTAATTAGGTGACTTCTGAAGGCAATTGGTTCCCCTAGATTTTAGTTAGGGGTATCAGAGTAAAGGGGGCTGAATACAAATGTACCCCCCCACACTTTTCACATATTTATTTGTAAAAAAAATGTTGAAAACCATTTATCATTTTCCTTCCCCTTCACAATTATGTGCCACTTTGTGTTGGTCTATCACATAAAATCCCAATAAAATACATTTAGGATTTTGGTTGTAACATGACAAAATGTGGAACATTTCAAGGGGTATGAATACTTTTTCAAGGCACTGTAACTGCTATATAAATGTGAGGGGGTGATAGGGATGGAAGGCTGTTGGTTGGGATCCCTCCGGCTCTTATCACCTTGTGACACACATTTATAACTAACAGCCGGCAGCCCCGGGTCCTCCTCCTCCCCCACCCCTTTACTGCCACACCGCACACACTTCTGATCCCCATCACTGCCCTTATATCCTATAGATCTCTCTTTAGTACATAGCAATGTTTATACAGCATGTCAACACGACTACTCCGTGTCTTTCCTCATCTGTGACCCCCATTGGGGAGATTTCCCCTTACTTCCTGTCCCTGTGACACCTGTATATGAAAAGGAGGTGTGGGGGGGTGGGGGGGGCGTATGGCTATCACCAGGACAAGAACCACTCTACTAATATGATATGAAAACAACTAAATAAATACAAAAATTCCAAAAATCTATCCCATAGTTTGTAGAAAAATCAATCAATATATATGCTTATTGGGATTTTTTTTTTTTTTTTGTACCAGGGATATGTAGCAGAATACATATTGGCCTAAATTGATGAAGAAATTCGATTTTTTTTCAATATTTTATAGCAGAAAAAAAAATTTTTTTTCTAAAATTGTAGGTATTTTTTTTTTTGTATATAGCGCAAAAAAATTAAAACCCACAGAGGTGATCAAATACCACCAAAAGAAATCTCTCTTTTTGGAAAAAAAAGGACATCAATTTTATTTGTGTACAGCGTCGCACGACCGCACAATTGTCAGTTAAAGTAATGCAGTGTCGTATTGCAAAAAATGGCCTGGGCAGGAAGGGGGGTTAATCTTTCAGAAGTCAAGTGATTAAATATTAAAAAAAAAAATTTGAAAAAAAATAAAAATTTAAAAATTTTTTTTTTAAATGATGAATTTTTAAAAAAAATTTGAAAAAAAATTAAAATTGTGAAAAAAAAATTAAATTTTGAAAAAATAATTACAATAAAAAAAAAAACAAAAAACGCTTTTTTCTTCACTTGTTATAACATTTTGCAAAAAAATAATTATTTTTCATAAATTAAGCCCAAAATGTATTCTGCTACATTTCTTGTAAAAATAACCCAAATCAGTGTATATTATTTACTCTGTAGGAAAGTTATAGAGTCCACAAACTATGAGATATATCTGAAGGCTAGGTGAAAGTGCCACCCACTACACCACTGTGCCGCCCCAGTTGTTCACATGCAATAATAAAACAATGTTTTAGCTGACTTCCACGGCACCAACATAGTGCAGGAACTAGAACAGGTGCATCGAGCTACTACCTCCTGTGCAATGCCTGGTGAGCCTCAGCACTCATCCTGAAAGAAAGCCAACGGGTTTCGGCCGTCAGGCCTTAATCATGGCAGCCGTGATTAAGGCCTGACGGGCCGAAACCCATTGGCTTTCTTTTTGACTGTTGTTTACATGCAATAATAAAACAATGTTTTAGCTGACTTCCATGGCACCAGCATAATGCAGGAACTAGAACAGGTAGCCATGATTAAGGCCTGACGGCCGAAACACGTTGCCTTTCTTTTTGATTGTTGTTCAAATGCAATAATAAAACAATGTTTTAGCCGACTTCCATGTCACCAACATAGTGCAGGAACTAGAACAGGTGCATCAAGCTACTACCTCCTGTGCAATGCCTGGTGAGCCTCAAGAACACAGCACTCATCCTGAAAGAAAGCCAATGGGTTTCGGCCATCAGGCCTTAATCATGGCAGCCATGATTAAGGCCTGATGGCCGAAACACGTTGGCTTTCTTTTTGACTGTTGTTCACATGCAATAATAAAACAATGTTTTAGCCGACTTCCATGGCACCAGCATAGTGCAGGAACTAGGACAGGTAGCCATGATTAAGGCCTGATGGCCGAAACACGTTGGCTTTCTTTTTGATCGTTGTTCACATGCTATAAAAAAACAATGTTTTAGCCGACTTCCATGGCAGCAATATAGTGCACGAACTACATTTGCAAATCAGTGTGGCACCATTAAGTTGGCGTCACACCGATTTGAACAGTGCGCTGCTGGCAATAGGGTGCGACTTGTCATGCTATTTGACTAAATAATATACACTGATTTGGGTTGTTTTTACAAGAAATGTAGCAGAATACATTTTGGGCTTAATTTAGGAAGAAGAATTATTTATTTGCAAAATGTTATAACAAGCGAAGAAAAAAGCGTTTTTTTTATTTCAATTTTTTTTTCAAAATTTAATTTTTTTTTCATAATTAAAAAAAACAAAATTCAACATTTGAAAAAAAAATTCAAAATTTCTATTTTTTTTTTTAAAATTTAAAAAAAAAAAATCAAAATTAAAAAAAAGAAAATCAACATTTTTTAAAAAAATCAACATTTTAATTTTTTTTCAATTCTTTTTTTTTTTCAAATTTCAATTTTTTTTAAATTTTTCAAATTTCATTTTTTTTTAATTTTTCAAATTTCAATTTTTTTTTAATTTTTCAAATTTCAATTTTTTTTAAATTTTTCAAATTTCAATTTTTTTTAAATTGTTCAAATATTTTTTTTTTTAAATTCAATACATAGCCGATGGTAGATCCAAAGGAGATTGTACAATCATGATTGTATGGTGTATGGTCATTGTCCTGTATGGAGACGATACAAAAGCCTCATTTCCATACTGCTGGCTACAGGTAGAATTAAAGGGAATGTTCACCTTCATTGTGATTGTCTTCAGGGACCCGTAGAGACCCTCCGATCTTTCGCTTACCCAGAATGCTCTTCTCTGCAGGAGAACCGAACGAGAGCCGGCGAAGAAACCGTTTAAAATGAAATCATATTTTTCACGATCAGCATTGTTAGTATTTTGTTGTCTCCTCCCCTCCCCCCCCCCCAAGTGTGAAAAAGTCCTGACTCAGCTGGGAGAGTCGGGGAGATCACTATCTACACACAGCTATCCAATACCAACAAGAGGACCGTCCACAGACCACACCCCCTTCTACAGACCACACCCCCTCCTACAGACCACACCCCTTCTACAGAGCACAGAGATACAATGTAATGTCATCACTTCATTATACTGATATACATGTTACTTTATATATCATTTGTATCAACACCACTGAGAAGTAGTACTGTGCAGAGTCCATACATACAGAATAAGAACAGATACCGAGAATTACACCCGGCATACAGGACAAGAGAAGTAGTACTGTGCAGAGTCCATACATACAGAATAAGAACAGATACCGAGAATTACACCAGTACAGAGTCCATACATACAGAAGAAGAACAGATACCGAGAATTACACCCGACATACAGGACAAGAGAAGTAGTACTGTGCAGAGCCCATACATACAGAATGAGAACAGATACTGAGAATTACACCCGACATACAGGACAAGAGAAGTAGTACTGTGCAGAGTCCATACATACAGAATAAGAACAGATACCGAGAATTACACCCGACATACAGGACAAGAGAAGTAGTACTGTGCAGAGTCCATACATACAGAATGAGAACAGATACTGAGAATTACACCCGGCATACAGGACAAGAGAAGTAGTACTGTGCAGAGTCCATACATACAGAATAAGAACAGATACCGAGAATTACACCCAACATACAGGACAAGAGAAGTAGTACTGTGCAGAGTCCATACATACAGAATAAGAACAGATACCGAGAATTACACCCGACATACAGGACAAGAGAAGTAGTACTGTGCAGAGTCCATACATACAGAATAAGAACAGATACCGAGAATTACACCCGGCATACAGGACAAGAGAAGTAGTACTGTGCAGATTCCATACATACAGAATAAGAACAGATACCGAGAATTACACCCAACATACAGGACAAGAGAAGTAGTACTGTGCAGAGTCCATACATACAGAATAAGAACAGATACCGAGAATTACACCCGACATACAGGACAAGAGAAGTAGTACTGTGCAGAGTCCATACATACAGAATAAGAACAGATACCGAGAATTACACCCAACATACAGGACAAGAGAAGTAGTACTGTGCAGAGTCCATACATACAGAATAAGAACAGATACTGAGAATTACACCCGACATACAGGACAAGAGAAGTAGTACTGTGCAGAGTCCATACATACAGAATAAGAACAGATACTGAGAATTACACCCGAAATACAGGACAAGAGAAGTAGTACTGTGCAGAGTCCATACATATAGAATAAGAACAGATACCGAGAATTACACCCGGCATACAGGATAAGAGAAGTAGTACTGTGCAGAGTCCATACATACAGAATAAGAACAGATACCGAGAATTACACCCAGCATACAGGATAAGAGAAGTAGTACTGTGCAGAGTCCATACATACAGAATAAGAACAGATACTGAGAATTACACCCGACATACAGGACAAGAGAAGTAGTACTGTGCAGAGTCCATACATACAGAATAAGAACAGATACCGAGAATTACACCCAACATACAGGACAAGAGAAGTAGTACTGTGCAGAGTCCATACATACAGAATAAGAACAGATACTGAGAATTACACCCGGCATACAGGACAAGAGAAGTAGTACTGTGCAGAGTCCATACATACAGAATAAGAACAGATACCGAGAATTACACCCGTGCTCAGTACCACATGCAGCCCTCAGATAGGGGAGCGCGGTACAATACTCCCTATGGTGGTGTTCTCTCCAGGAAGAGGTGATGGGGGGTTATCGGGGGGGGGGGGGGGGGTCAGGGAATTACTATCCGTCATCCATGGACATGCCAGCCGGAGCCGGAGATGATCCCCTTACCTCCGCACCACTGAGCCTCCAAAGACTTCACCCGGCAGCCCCATAAACTCCTCCGACACCAGCAAAAATGACTGATTTATTAAATTAAATTACTCATCATAATCACAATCATCAATATATCACCATCACCATCATCATCATCATCATTATTGTCATACAGTGCCCTGAAAAAGTATTCATACCCCTCGAAATGTTCCACATTTTGTCATGTTACAACCAAAGACGTAAATGTATTTTATTGGGATTTTATGTGATCGACCAACACAAAGTGGCACATAATTGTGAAGTGGAAGGAAAATGATAAATGGTTTTCAAAATTTTTTATAAATAAATATGTGAAAAGTGTGGGGGGTACATTTGTATTCAGCCCCCTTTACTCTGATACCCCTAACTAAAATCTAGAGGAACCAATTTCCTTCAGAAGTCACCTAATTAGTAAATAGAGCCCACCTGTGTGTTATTTAATCTCATTATACATACAGCTGTTCTGTGAAGCCCTCAGAGGTTTGTTAGAGAACCTTAGTGAACAAACAGCATCATGAAGGCCAAGGAACACACCAGACAGGTCAGGGATAAAGTTGTGGAGAAGTATAAAGCAGGGTTAGGTTATAAAAAAAATCTCCCAAGCTTTGAACATCTCCTGGAGCTCTGTTCAATCCATCATCTGAAACTGGAAAGAGTATGGCACAACTGCAAACCTACCAAGACATGGCCGTCCACCTAAACTGACTGGCCGGGCAAGGAGAGCATTCATCAGAGAAGAGCCAAGAGGTCCATGGTAACTCTGGAGGAGCTGCAGAGATCCACAGCTCAGGTGGGAGAATCTGTCCACAGGACAACTATTAGTCGTGTTCTCCACAAATCTGCCCTTTATGGAAGAGTGACAAGAAGAAAGACATTGGTGAAAGAAAGTCATAAGAAGTCCTGTTTGCAGTTTGTGAGAAGCCATGTGGAGGACACAGCAAACATGTGGAAGAAGGTGCTCTGGTCAGATGAGATCAAAATTGAACTTTTTAGCCTAAAAGCAAAACTCTATGTGTGGCGGAAAACTAACACTGCACATCACCCTGAACACACCATCCCCACTGTGAAACATGGTGGTGGCAGCATCATGTTGTGGGGATGCTTTTCTTCAGCAGGGACAGGGAAGCTGGTCAGAGTTGATGGGAAGATGGATGGAGCCAAATACAGGTCAATCTTAGAAGAAAACCTGTTAGAGTCTGCAAAAGACTTGAGACTGGGGCGGAGGTTCACCTTCCAGCAGGACAACGACCCGAAACATACAGCCAGAGCTACAATGGAATGGTTTACATCAAAGCATATTCATGTGTTAGAATGGCCCAGTCACAGTCCAGACCTAAATCCAGATGAGAATCTGTGGCAAGACTTGAAAATTGCTGTTCACAGACGTTCTCCATCCAATCTGACAGAGCTTGAGATATTCTACAAAGAAGAATGGGCAAAAATGTCCCTCTCTAGATGTGCAAAGCTGGTAGAGACATCCCCAAAAAGACTTGCAGCTGTAAGGCCCCTTTCATACTGGGGCAGTACAGGCGCCGGCGGTAAAACGGTGCTTTTTTTAGCGCCGCTTTACCTCGTTTTAGCAGTGGTATTCGGCCACTAGTGGGGCGGTTTTACCCCCTGCTAGCAGCCGAGGAAGGGTTAAAACCACCGCAAAGCACTGCTGCAGCAGCGCTTTGCTGGCGGTATAGCTGCGCTGCCCCATTCATTTCAATGGGCAGGAGCGGCAGAGGAGCGGTACACACACCGCTGCTTCACCGCTCCAAAGATGCTGCTATCAGTACTTTTTTTAGCATCCTGCCAGCGCACCGCTCCAGTGTGAAAGCCCTCGGGGCTTTCACACTGGAGTGTGAGGAGCGGCTCTTTCAGGGCGCTTTGCAGGCGTTATTTTTAGCGCTGTAGTGCCTGCAAAGAGCCCCAGTGTGAAAGGGGTCTAATTACAGAGAAAGGAGGTTCTACAAAGTATTGACTCCGGGGGGCGCTAGACAAACGTACCCCATACTTTTCACATATTTATTTGTAAAAAAATTTGAAAACCATTTATCATTTTCCTTCCACTTCACAATTATGTGTCACTTTGTGTTGGTCTATCACATAAAATCCCAATAAAATACATTTATGTTTTTGGTTGTAACATGACAAAATGTGGAGAATTTCAAGGGGTATGAATACTTTTTCAAGGCACTGTATTATCATCTCATCATCATCATTATCATACCATTCCATCATCATATCATCATCACTATCATACCATCATCCTCATCATCATCATCCCCACCAACATTAGTATATTACCATCATCTTTATTATACCATCATCATCATCATTATATCATCATCATTGCCATATTATCTTCTCATCATTATCACCAACTATATAATTATCATCATCCCATCTTCATTATCACCATTATACCATCACCATCATCATCATTATACTATCATCACCCTCACCCTCACCCTCATCCTCACCCTCGCCCTCGCCCTCACCCTCACCCTCACTCACACCCTCGCCCTCGCCATCGCCCTCACCCTTGCCCTCGCCATCACCTTCACCCTCACCCTCACCCTCATCCTCACCCTCGCCCTCGCCCTCACCCTCACCCTCACTCACACCCTCGCCCTCGCCATCGCCCTCACCCTTGCCCTCGCCATCACCTTCACCCTCACCCTCACCCTCATCCTCACCCTCGCCCTCACCCTCACCCTCACCCTCACTCACACCCTCGCCATCGCCCTCACCCTTGCCCTCGCCATCACCTTCACCCTCACCCTCATCCTCACCCTCGCCCTCGCCCTCACCCTCACTCACACCCTCGCCCTCGCCATCGCCCTCACCCTCGCCCTCGCCATCACCTTCACCCTCACCCACACCCTCGCCATCACCCTCACCCTCACTTACGCCCTCGCCCTCTCCATCACCCTCACCCTCACTTACGCCCTCGCCATCACCCTCACCCTCACTTACGCCCTCGCCCTCACCCTCACCATCACCCTCACCCTCACCCACATCATCACCCTCACCCTCACCCTCACTCACACCCTCACCATCACCCTCACCCCTCACCCACACCCTCACCCACACGATCACCCTCACCCTCACCCACACCATCACCCTCACCCACACCCTCACCATCACCATCACCCTCACCCACACCATCACCCTCACCCTCACCCTCACTCACACCCTCACCATCACCCTCACCCTCACCCACACCCTCACCCACACCATCACCCTCACCCTCACTCACACCCTCACCATCACCCTCACCCTCACCCACACCCTCACCCACACCATCACCCTCACCCTCACCCACACCATCACCCTCACCATCACCCTCACCCTCACCCTCACCCACACCCTCACCCTCACCCACACCCTCACCAGCACCCTCACCCTCACCCTCACCCACACCCTCACCCACACCATCACCCTCACCATCACCCTCACCATCACCCTCACCCACACCCTCACCCACACCATCACCCTCACCCTCACCCACACCATCACCCTCACCCACATCCTCACCCTCACTCACACCCTTACCATCACCCTCACCCTCACTCTCACCCACACCATCACCCTCACCCTCACTCACACCCTCACCATTACCCTCACCCTCACCCACACCCTCACCCTCACCCTCACCCACACCATCACCCTCACCATCACCCTCACCCTCACCATCACCCTCACCATCACCCTCACCCACACCCTCACCCTCACCCACACCCTCACCCACACCATCACCCTCACCCTCACCCACACCCTCACCATCACCCTCACCCTCACCCACACCCTCACCCACACCATCACCCTTACCCTCACTCACACCCTCACCATCACCCTCACCCACACCCTCACCCACACCATCACCCACACCCTCACCCTCACTCACACCCTCACCATCACCCTCACCCTCACCCACACCATCACCCTCACCCTCACTCACACCCTCACCATCACCCTCACCCTCACCCTCACCCACACCCTCACCCACACCATCACCCTCACCCTCACCCACACCATCACCCTCACCTTCACCATCACCCTCACCCTCACCCACACCATCACCCTCACCCTCACCCACACTCTCACCCTCACCATCACCCTCACCCACACCCTCACCCACACCATCACCCTCACCCTCACCCACACCCTCACCATCACCCTCACCCACACCCTCACCCTCAACCACACCATCACCCTTACCCTCACTCACACCCTCACCATCACCCTCACCCTCACCCACACCCTCACCCACACCATCACCCTCACCCTCATCATCACCCTCACCCTCACCCTCACCCACACCATCACCCTCACCCTCACCCACACCATCACCCTCACCCTCACCCTCACCCACACCCTCACCCACACCCACACCCACACCCTCACCCTCACCCACACCCACACCCACACCCTCACCCTCACCATTACCCTCACCCACACCATCACCCTCACCCACACCCTCGCCCTCGCCCACACCCTCGCCCACACCCTCTCCATCGCCCTCGCCCACGCCATTGCCCTCGCCATCGCCCTCGCCCTCACCCTCACCATCACCATCACCCTCACCATCACCATCACCCTCACCATCACCCTCACCCTCATCATCACCATCACCCTCACCATCACCATCACCCTCACCATCACCCTCACCCTCACCCACACCATCGCCCTCGCCCTCACCCTCGCCATCGCCCTCGCCATCGCCCTCACCCACGTCATCGCCCTCGCCATCACCCTCACCATCATCATCACTCTCACCATCACCCGGGCGGCACAGTGGTGTAGTGGGTATCACTCTCGCCTAGCAGTAAGAAGGGTCACTGGTTCGAATCCCAACCACAACACTACCTGACTGGAGTTTGCATGTTCTCCCTGTGGCTGCGTGGGTTTCCTCCGGGTACTCCGGTTTCCTCCCACACTCCAAAGACATGCTGGTAGGTTAATTGGCTTCTGTCTAAATTGTCCCTAGTATGTATGAATCTGAGTTAGGGACCTTAGATTGTAAGCTCCTTGAGGGTAGGGACTGATGTGAATGTATAATGTATATGTAAAGCGCTACGTAAATTGACGGTGCTATATAAGTAACTTAAATAAATCATCATTATCATCCTATCTTCTAGAGTTGCCACTTTTTCTTCAAGCCCATCCTGAACACTTTAGTGGTGCACAGACATATATAGGATTGTAACAGACCTGGGACACCTTTGGGCACTCCAAAGAGAATATTAATGTGGCGTACATAGCGCCCCCCCCCCCCCACCCCCGGTCAGGCCCTGTCCTGAGCCACATTCCTGTCTGAATAATGTGTCTGTGTTCAGGTGGACTGTAACCCGGACACATGATTCAAAACCCGGACTGTCCGGGTGAATCCTGGACAGGTGACAACCCTACCATCTCCATATCCTCATCATTATCTTATCATCATCATCATTTTGAGTTTCTTTAGTAAGATCCATTACCAAAAATTCAAAGTAAAAAAATAGGTGGAGCGTGCACGACACCGCCGCTGACCCGCTGCGAGACAGGTAAGTGCCGTGCGATGAACACTGGCAGCATTTGATGGGGCACAGTAGGGGCAATTGATGGGCACACTGACAGCAATTGATGGGTACAGTGCCTGGGGCCCCACGGGCCCCCAATCCTGGGCACCTCTGATCATGTATACTGTGACATGTCAGGAATGTCTTCATACAGACTCGGGAGGTGACAGGTCCACTTTATATAATCAGACCCATGGCCGCCCCCCTCCACCCCCTCTATAAGAAGTCCTGATCCCCCCCCCCCCTCCATCGCTCCTCCTCACCACATCCAGAATATGTTTGTTTTCTTCATCTCCAGGCTGGTAACAACCCCCCCCCCATACATTATATATATATAAACTGCCACCTGTTCCTCAACAGGGGCCCCAGGGGCCGCGTTAAAAATAATCCAGCAAGACCCTTAAAGCTCTAAGACAACACAGAGGATGCCGGGGGGGATAACGACGCGCGTCCCCCCAGGAGTCGTTACAAAAAAAGCCGTTCTGTGCGCCGGGATTTACGCCAATCGTGTCACCGCGGAACGCGTCTGTTCTGCCAGAGGCTGAATGCGTCTGTTTTGCCAGAGTTCTACCAGGAGAAGACACAAGGGGGGCGTGAAGGAGGGTTAGAAGCCCTTTTTTGCCATCTGTGTCCCATTGGGGAGATTTTCCTTTACTTCCTGTCCCATAATGACCACAACAGGAAGTGAGAGAATCCCTGGAACTAGCGTCCCCATTGGAGGATTTTCCTCTCTTTTCCTGTTCTGGTGACAACCCAAAATGTGGGATTTTCCTTTCACTTTCACTTTTGTTGATAATGGTCATCAGGGGAAATAGAGAAGGTGACTCTCCCTAATGGATGGGGGGCACAGACTGAAAATAAAAACCTGACAGAGGTTCAAATCTCCCTCCACTCTGTCCAAAACTAAAGAAAAAGATTTGCCTTTAGTTAAATTTTAAATCTAATAGAGCCAATCCTTTTTTTAGTAGTGAAAGGTTAATACTTACAGATTTTTTTTTTGTCTGTGTACCATTGGGGACATTTTTCTTCACTTCCTCTCCCTGAAATGCAGCAGCAGCAGCATGCACTACCGCCGGTGTGAGAAAGGGGGCAGTGTTGCCAGTGCTGTGAACACAGAAGATTGCATTGGTCCCTCTTTTGGTATGAACTTAATTGAAACATTACAAAGTGACATTCCGTTCAGTTTTATTTGTGCAGCGGTGCGGTGGACTGCATTGCTTGACGCTGCACTGAAACTGCACTTTTCGGGCGCCGGGCACCTGAATTACAGCGGCGGGGGTGTTTTTTGGAAGCACCTGATTAGAGCCATAGGCTCTAATAGACATCCAAAAAGGTGAACAGCGGGCGCAATGCTGGGCGTTCTCTGTTCACTCAGCTGTGTGTTGGCAAAGCGAAGGAATTCGCTTTGCTAACACTGGACCGCCTCTCAGCCAATCAGGTGCTCGGGTCTGTTACCTGTCACCTGATTGGCTGAAATGTCAGGCGCTGTGATTGGACGCCTGATAGAGAGGACGGAAGAAGACATCGAGGAGCATGCAGGGCACCGCCGCTGACCCGCTGTGAGACAGGTAAGTGCCGGGCGATGCACACTGGCAGCATTTCATGGGGCACAGTAGCTGCGTTTGATGGGCACACTGGCAGCATTTGATGGGGCACAGTAGCGGTAATTGATGGGCACACTGGCTGCAATTGATGGGGCACAGCAGCGGTAATTGATGGGCACACTGGGCAATTTGATGGGGCACAGTAGCGGCAATTGATGGGCACACTGGCAGCATTTGATGGGGCACAGTAGCGGCAATTGATGGGCACACTGGCAGCATTTGATGGGGCACAGTAGCATCAATTGATGAGCATACTGGCAGCAATTGATGGGGCACAGTAGCGGCAATTGATGGGCACACTGGCAATTGATGGGGCACAGTAGCGGCAATTGATGGGCACACTGGCAGCAATTGATGGGTACAGTAGCTGCGTTTGATGGCATAGTGGCTGCATTTGATGGGCACAGTGGCTGCATTTGATGGGGCACAGTAGCGTCAATTGATGAGCATACTGGCAGCAATTGATGGGACACAGTAGCGGCAATTGATGGGCACACTGGCAGCATTTGATGGGGCACAGTAGCGTCAATTGATGGGCACACTGGCAGCAGTTGATTGGCACACTGACAGCAATTGATGGGGCACAGTAGCGGCAATTGATGGGCACACTGGCAGCAATTGATGGGTACAGTAGCTGCGCTTGATGGGGCACAGTGGCTGCATTTGATGGGCACAGTGGCTGCATTTGATGGGCACAGTGGCTGCGCTTGATGAGCACAGTGTCTGCATATGATGGGCACAGTGGCTGAGCTTGATGGGCACAGTGGCTGCATATCATGGGCACAGTAGCTGCGTTTGTTGGCACAGTGGCTGCAATTGATGTTTTTTTTTTCCAGTTTGTTTGCGTTCCCCCCCAAAATTTTGAGTACCGGCCGCCACTGCCCCAGTCACATTACGATGTGTGAAGGCAGACGTTGCGTGTTTTTGCGCGTCGTTGCGCTACATGCATAGGGCAGCCCTGAGTAGCTCATGCACCTTTCTGGGCATTGCACGTTTTTAACGGTGCGTCTACTTGCTGCATTTTGGGGGTGCTAATAAAAATGAATGGCACTGTAAGTGCGACGTGTTTTTTTTTTTTTTTAGCTTTCCTAAATATGAGCCAAATCACTATGGCGTGAACGGCGCTTTATAGTCACAGCGGCAGTATCCTGAACTTTTATTTTGCTAAATTCCTTATTAATGCCAATAAAATCATGATAATATTTCACCACTCCAAAAAATAAATACTTTAGCATGCCAAGCGACAAGCTAAGCAAGTACGTCGAAGGCAGATTGCAAGCTCTTGCGTCCACATCAATTTTTAAATGCCCGGAGCGGGTATTTAAAAATAAAGTTTCCTCCAATCTTTGGCCTGCACACGTTCGGGCACTCTCTCCGATATGGTGCTGAACTCTCCGTGTCCCCTGAACTGGGTTATTCCTGGCACCAGACCCCCCACCTATTGGGTTACCAGCTGTACGCTCCGCCACAAGTTATATTTGTGTCTCCCGAAATTTCCACCCCCCCCCGAAACTTCACAGAACGACTCCCAAAATTTAAAGAACGACCTCTAACCGGGGGGCAGTTGCAGTGTTATTGCCCCGGGGCTCCCATATAAAGAAGGGCAATTTAAGATATTGAGACACAAACTGCAAGAAAAACAACCAATTTAACCAGATTTTAGGAAATGGAGGTATTATTATATGGATGCAAGAGATACAAAGTAACAAAATTGGTAAAATTTGGTGGTAAATATGTAGCCATGCTGGAGAAGGGTGCTTACCTTGTACTGTGCCTGCCTGCTGAGTGAGGGATCTGGGTGGCAAGGGGATACTTCAGCGAGGGGTGTGACTGGCTGTCAGTGGCATGCAGCTGGTGCACCGATCACCCCCCCCCCCCCTCCTCCTCCCCTCCTGTAGACACCTAGTGGACAGTTAGTAGAACTGCATGCTGAATTGTCCATCACCTGTTCGAAAAAGTCATTAGAGCACGTGTTTTGGTCTGGTTGTTAAAGAGACCCTGTCCCCAGACCGAGCATTCCAACAACGAGCGTCACATAAGGTTATATGTAAATTTAAAGCCGGATTCCAGATTATATTCTTCCCTTTTACTGCTTTCTTAGGGCAGCTATTGGGCGACATCGATGTGACCCATCTAAGTGCAGCGACTGCACGGACATAGACTTTTTGGAGATCTGCAATGCAGTTTTCACACTCAAAACCAAACACCAGGTGCAAAAAAAAAAAAAAGTCCTCCGAAGAGAAAAGATCCTAATCCTGATCCCCCTCCAGGGTGCAAGGCTCCTGACAGGGACTCCGGTACTCATAGTCCATCCAGTCGAAACCAGGTGGTCCCCTTTCTTCATGGGGCCTGCCGAAGCAAGACCTACCAAAGTACTAGGTGGGGCTCCGCAACACCACAGATCACCATGATCCCCTCAATTCCTGAACCTTCACATTCATACCTGAGGTCTCCCCAATTCCTGCACCTTCACATCTCAGATCACCACAATTACCGAACCTTCATACCTGAGATCACCCCCAATTCCTGCAGCATCAGATAAGCCCAATTCTTGTGTCTTCACCACTCAGATCACCCCAAATCCTGAACCTTCACCCCTCAGATCACTCCAATTCCTGCACCTTCACGCCTCAGATCACCCAAATTCCTGGACCATCACCCCTCAGATCACTCCAATTACTTCACCTTCACATCTCAGATCACTCCAATTACTGGACCTTCACTCAAATTCCTGCACCTTCACGCCTCAGATCACCCAAATTCCTGGACCATCACCCCTCAAATCACTCCAATTACTTCACCTTCACATCTCAGATCACGCTAATTCCTGGACCATCACCCCTCAGATCACTCCAATTACTTCACCTTCACATCTCAGATCACTCCAGTTACTGGACCTTCACTCAAATTCCTGCACCTTCACACCTCAGATCACCCCAATTCCTGGACCACCACCCCTCAGATCACTGCAATTACTTCACCTTCACATCTCAGATCACTCCAATTCCTGCACCTTCACACCTCAGAATCACCCCAATTCTTGGACCATCACTCCAATTCCTGCACCTTCACACCTCAGATCACCCCAATTCCTGGACCATCACCCCTCAGATCGCTCCAATTCCTGGACCATCACTCCAATTCCTGCACCTTCACCCCTCAGATCACTCCAATTCCTGGACCATCACTCCAATTCCTGCACCTTCACACCTCAGATCACCTCAATTCCTGGACCATCACCCCTCAGATCACTCCAATTACTTCACCTTCACATCTCAGATCACCCCAATTGCTGGACCATCACCCCCCAGATCATTCCAATTACTTCACCTTTGCATTTCAGATCACCCTAATTCCTGGACCATCACTCCAATTCCTGCACCTTCACACCTCAGATCACCCCAATTCCTGGACCATCACCCCTCAGATCACTCCAATTACTTCACCTTCACATTTCAGATCACCCCAATTCCTGGACCATCACCCCTCAGATCACTCCAATTACTTCACCTTCGCATTTTAGATCACCCCAATTCCTGGACCATCACCCCTCAGATCACTCCAATTACTTCACCTTCACATCTCAGATCACCCCAATTCCTGGACCATCACTCAAATCCCTGCACCTTCACACCTCAGATCACCCCAATTCCTGGACCACCACCCCTCAGATCACTGCAATTACTTCACCTTCACATCTCAGATCACTCCAATTCCTGCACCATCACTCCGGTTCCTGCACCTTCACATCTCAGATCACCCCAATTCTTGGACCATCACCCCTCAGATCACCCCAATTCCTGGACCATCACTCCAATTCCTGGACCATCACCCCTCAGATCACCCCAATTCCTGGACCATCACCCCTCAGATCACTCCAATTATTTCACCTTAACATCTCAGATCACCCCAATTCCTGCTCCTTCACCCCTCAGATCAACGGAATTCCTGGACCTTTACCCATCAGATCACTCCAATTACTTCACCTTCACTCTTCAGATCACCCCAGTTCCTGTGCCTTCACACCTCACGTCACCCCAATTCCTGCTCCTTCACCCCTCAGATCAACCAAATTCCTGGACCTTCACCCATCAGATCACTCTAATTCCTGTGCCTTCCCACCTCAGGTCACCCCAATTCCTGCACCTTCTCACCCCTCAGAACACCTTCCCTGTGACTGCAGTGGCCACCGTTATATACAGTGATCGCCGCTGTCTTCTGGGTTTGACAGGCGTGCGGGTGAGCCTTCCACAGGGACAGACACATTCATTGGACAGAACAAGTTTGCTCAAAATTGCTTCTTTCTTTCTTAACACAAAATTGTAAAAAATAATGCCCTCCACCACCCACACCCCCCCCCTCCCCCCCCTCCTGATTTCCTCTCGAAGGTCCCATCACATCAATTTGGGAACAAGTGTGCATGACCAGGAAGAAAGAGATGTGTGTTTAGCTGCCCCAGTACCACCTGTCCTGTCTGGGGATGGGGGGGATGGGGGGGGTTGATGGGTCGGGTATGGTGGGGGAGGGGAATTTTTGGCACAGTGGGACCACACTGCAGTGGGAACACACCACAAAGAAATACTAATATACACACTAAATTTAAGGCTAGGTTTTCGACATGCTTCTAAGCCCGCTCTTCTCAAAAGCGATTCTTGTTTTGATCACTTTTCAAAAGTGATGGACAAGCGGCGACGGAGTGATTTGATGCCTCCTCGCTGCTCTTTATGCTGTAAAAAAACAAAACACATTGCAACCATGTGCTTTACACGCAATTGCAGGGCGTTTGTGGTGCTTTCCCTTTAAACCTGATTGGGTCACGTTCAGTGGGATTGCTCCTCCCCTCTCAGCCAATGAGGCGGGAGAGTCCCGGGCAGCCAGGTCTCTTGTGCAACGTCGCTGGATCTGGATGGGACTCAGGTAAGTGTAAGGAGGGCTGAAGGTTTTTTATCTTAATGCGTAGAATGCATTAAGATAAAAAAAAAAACTTCTGCCTTTATAATCAATGTAAGGTGTGTGTGTGTGTGTGGGGGGGGCGTTAAAAAAACAAAGCTCAACCACAGATTCTTATCCCCCCAGCCGCATGTCTAAACTTAATCTTAGAATAAAATGTATTCTTCTTGAATCTCGGAGTGCTTTGTGTATTTCAGTAATCCAGTGTGAGACTTCCTGTAATAAAGCCCGCTCACTGCTGCTCTCCCTCCTTGTGCAGAGTGACCAGTCTTGTCTC
Source organism: Lithobates clamitans (assembly GCA_037952925.1). NCBI lineage: Eukaryota > Metazoa > Chordata > Amphibia > Anura > Ranidae > Lithobates > Lithobates clamitans. The sequence goes on from JBBGZY010003655.1 coordinate 18,516, forward strand.
CGCCCCCTCCTGTAGTTTTATATTGTAGGTGGAGCCTGCTGAGACCCTCCCACAGCTCTGATCTCTCTCTTTGTGCGGGGTGAGGAGTCTGTTCTCCACACCCTCCTGTAGATTATTTGTAGTGGGTGGAGCCTGCTGGGTCCCTCCCCCAGCTCTGCTCTCACCTTGTACAGGGGGACTGGTCTTGTCTCCACCCCCTCCTGTAGTTTTCTGTAGTAGGTGGGGCCTGTTGGGTCCCTCCCACGGCTCTACTCTCTCTTCTTGTGCAGGGTGACTGGTCTGGTCTCCGCCCTTTTCTTGTAGTGGGTGGAGCCTGCTGGGTCCCTCCCACAGCTTTGCTCTCTCTCCTTGTGCAGGGTGACTGGTCTTGTCTCCACCCCTTTACTGTAGTAGGTGGAGCTTGCTGGGCCCCTCCCACAGCTCTGCTCTCTCTCTCCTTGGGCAGGGTGACTGGTCTTGTCTCCGCCCCCTCCTGTAGTTTTCTGTGGTAGGTGGGGCCTGTTGGGTCCCTCCCACAGCTCTGCTCTCTTCTTGTGCAGGGTGACTGGTCTGGTCTCCGCCCCTTTCTTGTAGTGGGTGAAGCCTGCTGGGTCCCTCCCACAGCTTTGCTTTCTCTCCTTGTGCAGGGTGACTGGTCCTGTCTTCAACCCTGTACTGTAGTAGGTGGAGCTTGCTGGGCCCCTCCCACAGCTTTGCTCTCTCTCCTTGTGCAGGGTGACTGGTCTTGTCTCTGCCCCTTTACTGTAGCGGGTGGAGCTTTTGGGGCCCCTCCCGCAGCTCTGCTCTCTCTCTCCTTGTGCAGGGTGACTGGTCTTGTCTCCGCCCCCTCCTGTAGTTTTCTGTGGTAGGTGGGGCCTGTTGGGTCCCTCCCACAGCTCTGCTCTCTTCTTGTGCAGGGTGACTGGTCTGGTCTCCGCCCCTTTCTTGTAGTGGGTGAAGCCTGCTGGGTCCCTCCCACAGCTTTGCTCTCTCTCCTTGTGCAGGGTGACTGGTCTTGTCTCCGCCCCTTTACTGTAGTGGGTGGAGCTTTTGGGGCCCCTCCCACAGCTCTGCTCTCTCTCTCCTTGGGCAGGGTGACTGGTCTTGTCTCCGCCCCCTCCTGTAGTTTTCTGTGGTAGGTGGGGCCTGTTGGGTCCCTCCCACAGCTCTGCTCTCTTCTTGTGCAGGGTGACTGGTCTGGTCTCCGCCCCTTTCTTGTAGTGGGTGAAGCCTGCTGGGTCCCTCCCACAGCTTTGCTCTCTCTCCTTGTGCAGGGTGACTGGTCTTGTCTCCGCCCCTTTACTGTAGTGGGTGGAGCTTTTGGGGCCCCTCCCACAGCTCTGCTCTCTCTCTCCTTGGGCAGGGTGACTGGTCTTGTCTCCGCCCCCTCCTGTAGTTTTCTGTGGTAGGTGGGGCCTGTTGGGTCCCTCCCACAGCTCTGCTCTCTTCTTGTGCAGGGTGACTGGTCTGGTCTCCGCCCCTTTCTTGTAGTGAGTGAAGCCTGCTGAGCCCCTCCCACAGCTTTGCTTTCTCTCCTTGTGCAGGGTGACTGGTCTTGTCTTCACCCCTGTACTGTAGTAGGTGGAGCTTGCTGGGCCCCTCCCACAGCTCTGCTCTCTGCACAGGCTATGTACAGCACAGTGATGTCACTGCTAATTTACAAAGTAAGATCTGGCTTTTCTGAGGCATTTGGTGCACACAAAATGGATTGCTATCCTTTCTGTCCATTGATGAATAGTTATATAAAAGTGTTTGTGCCCGGCCTTCACTGTGAGTAAAGCCTGGTATTCTATGAGTTAAGTCCAGCGAGGTGCATGACACCTCCTGGGCTCAGCTCTATTATTTATATCTGGCAGCTTTATAGTACTCCTGGGAGTTTTTCGCTAGGACTAGTTCTGGGAGCCCAATGCGGACTCTTCTGAGCTCTGCATCTTCAACAAGAGGGTCGCTGCAGCTACTATTCCTGCCCCTCCTCCTACCCATTCACAGAAGTCTTTGTATTATGTGAACACATTTAAAAAATACAAAGGCTTCTCTGAATGGGCAGCAGAGGGAAGGGGCGGGCATAGCTGCTCTGTGTGCCTCTCTCTTCTCTCCTTGGACTTTACTCATAGTGACTGAATTCCTGAATTTCAGCTTTATTGGCCAAACTACTTTTAAATCATTACTACAATGGTGGAGCCCTCCCTCTCTTTACTATATCAAGTCCCATCATTCAGAAGTATAAAAGCAAAAACAAAAGGCAAAAAAACACTAAAAAGGTGAATGTTTATTATGGGTTACAATGGAGACACTGCAGCAGAATGGATCAATGAATGAAACAACATTTAGGTTGCAAATCAGTTTATTAAATACTAAATGACAGACAAGAAAGAAAAAAACCACAACTGATCTACTATGGGAAAGGTACCCGAAGATGGAGTTCAACTGTGACTTAGAGCTGAAGTTTAATCTGCTTATATTTTGCATTATCTGGTTCCTCACTCCCTCCTCATATTTTTTTTAAAGCCTTTTCTGCTTTTACTACTTACCTTGTTTTAGACCAGGTGATGTCAACACCAGGTCCCTGTGATTCTCTATGCAATGCAGGCAGATCATGGCTGATAGGAGGGGCCAGCAGGGTGCTGTACACAACTTCCTGAAAACATCCCAGCCCCCTGTCTCAGTACACCTCTTTAGATCCCTCAGCCCTGAAGCAAACAGTCCACAGAGGTCAACTGGGCAGGGCTGAGCACACAGGACACAAGGCAGTGTGTGATTCTCTGGTCTTTGAATAATATTTAACTAACGCATTTCTTTTTTAATTACAGATACCCAGTGATCCTGCCAGTTCCCCTCCATTATCACCATACCAATCCATGATGGCGGGGGCTACAAGACGCCATGCTGGGCCTATAGTTCCGTAATCTGCTTTGCCAGCACTTCCCCTGCCCTGCCAGACACAGGATTCCAGGAATTCAGCACCTTTGTAACAAAATAAAGGCACAAAATGATTTAAGTCCAGCAAGGTGCATGACACGCCCTGGCCTTAAATCAGTTATTTATTTCTATATCGCTGTAATTCTGGGAGAGCGATGCTTATCCTCCTGAGCTCTGCATCTTGAACAGGAGTATCACTGCAGCTGCCATGCCCACCCCTTTCCTCTTCCTGCCCAATCACAGAAGCCTTTGTTTTATGTGAACAAATACAAAGGCTTCTGTGAATGAGCAGCAGAGGGGAGGGGTGAGCATAGCTGCTCTGTGTGTTGCTCTCCTCTTGCATCCAGCAGAGCGATGCTGATCCTCCTGAGCTCTGCGTCTTGAATAGGAGAGTAACTGCCATCCCCTCCCCTTCCCTCCTCCCACCTAATAATATTATGTGAACACATTAAAAAAACACAAAGGCTTCTGTGAATGGGCAGCAGAGGGGAGAGGTGGGTAAGCATAGCTGCTGCAGGTTTCTCACCTCTCAGATCTGGGAGAGCGATGCTGATCCTCCCGAGCTCTGCATTTTGAACAGTAGAGTCACTGCAGCTGCCATGCCCACCCCTTCCCAATCACAGAAGCCTTTATTTGAAACAAATACAAAAGCTTCTGTAAATAGGCAGCAGAGGGGAGGGGTGAACATAGCTGCTCTGTATGTTGCTCTCCTCTTAGATCCAGCAGAGCGATGCTGATCCTCCTGAGCTCTGCGTCTTGAATAGCAGAGTAACTGTCATGCCTGCCTCTTCCCTCCTCCTGCCTAATCACAGAAGCCTTTTTATTATGTGAACACATTAAAAAAAAATACAAAGGCTTCTGTGAATGGGCAGCAGAGGGGAGAGGTGGGTGAGCATAGCTGCTGTGTGTTTCTCTGCATTTGAACAGTAGAGCTCTGCATTTGAACAGTAGAGTCACTGCAGCTGCCATGCCCACCCCTTCCCTCCTCCTGCCTAATCACAGAAGCCTTTTTATTATGTGAACACTTAAAAAAAATACAAAGGCTTCTGTGAATGGGCAGCAGATGGGAGGAGTGGGAGGGGCAACCGAGTATAGCTGCTCTGTGTGTTTCTCTCCTCTCAGATCCCAGGAGTGTCTCTCAGCAGAGCAATAATCCTGTCAGATGTAAAAAATAGAGCTAAGCCCCAGGAGATGTCATGCAGCTCTTTGGACCCAACTCATAGTGTGCCTTCACTTTTTACAAAGTGGCTGAATTCCTGGAATTCAGCTTTAGGACAGAGAATACAGTCACTTCCTTTTGTATTGCTTGCCTCTCGCTGTTAGATTGTAAGCTCTTATAAACAGGGCTCTGCTAATCCTCTCAAACTGAAGCACTGTGCAAACTGTTGGCACCATATAAATCCTGTGTAATAATAATTTCCCTGCTGATGTCATAGAGCTGCCCGCTCTCAAGCAATAGAGACATGCCTCCCCGCCCAGCCCTCTTACAGCACAAAATTCAATGTAAAGTTCTTTCCAAAAGCCCCTTCCCGATGTAATGCCAGCTGACACCGATGATCGCCCTGGTATGTCTCTGCCCCCCTCACCAGCCCTGGAAGCTTAACTGCATAGCGATCATGTGACCACTTCATCAAAGTCAACTCATACAGTATTTAGTGGTAAGTTTATTATAAACAAAGCCATCACACTGCGATTATTTATAGTCTACTCAATGATTGGTGATCACCAGCACTGACATACTTTTAATTTTATCGCAACGAATTCTGGGGGAAAAAAAAAAATCTTCACCCTCCCAATTTAAAGGGGTTGTCATCCTTGGAAATGAAAAATGAACAAAGCATATCCTTCTATAGTGTGTACTTGTCTCAATACAGAGCACCGAGTGTTATTCCTGTCCTCTGCATGAGTCACTTCTGACAGTCTATGCCCAATCCTGGGAGACGGCTTCGCCCCCTCCAGCACACAGCAGGTGATTGACAAGCTCAGCTGTGTAAGTTTCCCTATGAGGCTCTGTAGAGGGCGGGGTGTGTCCATTTCCTCCACTCAGTTCTCAGAGTACACTCAGCTCTATGCTGTGTCCCCCATGCTTTCTGGAGATAAGAAATGCTATATAACCTATGTAGTAGAGTAGAGAAGACTGCACATAAACAGGTACAACTTCTACAGGAGGATTTGTTTCATTACTGTATCACCTCAATGGGTATATGGAAGGTTTTACAACCGCAGTTTTACCGCTACAGGGCGCCACCTCTGCGCCGGATCACATATATGTGTGTGTGTGTGTTCCGGCTCTTCCAGGTAGTCGTGCGCAGCGCCGGCGGCTCGCTCCCACTGTGACCACACACAGGGGGAGCCCAGAGGCGAATCCCTGGGATATGATGTGGGCCACCACCCGCCGATGATCCAGCAGAGGGGCAGAACGGCGGTCTGCCTATGTAAACAAGGCAGATCGCTGTTCTGACAGAAGGGAAGGCATGGAATCTGTGTTCTCTGCAAAGCAAGGACACGGATCCAGGTCTTTCCCCAAGTAAAAGCACCTCCCACCCTGTAATAAAACACAGGCTAGGCACACACATGTAATGACACCACAGGAAATCCCCCCTCCTCTGTGACACCACAAGAAATCCCCCCTCCTCTGTGACACCACAGGAAATCCCCCCTCCTCTGTGACACCACAGGAAATCCCCCCTCCTCTGTGACACCACAAGAAATCCCCCCTTCTCTGTGACACCACAGGAAATCCCCCCTCCTCTGTGACACCACAGGAAATCCCCCCTCCTCTGTGACACCACAGGAAATCCCCCCTCCTCTGTGACACCACAGGAAATCCCCCCTCCTCTGTGACACCACAGGAAATCCCCCCTCCTCTGTGACACCACAGGAAATCCCCCCTCCTCTGTGACACCACAGGAAATCCCCCCTCCTCTGTGACACCACAGGAAATCCCCCTTCCTCTGTGACACCACAGGAAATCCCCCCTCCTCTGTGACACCACAGGAAATCCCCCCTCCTCTGTGACACCACAAGAAATCCCCCCTCCTCTGTGACACCACAAGAAATCCCCCCTCCTCTGTGACACCACAGGAAATCCCCCTTTCTCTGTGACACCACAGGAAATCCCCCCTTCTCTGTGACACCACAGGATAGCCCTCTGCACTTCAGTTACACCACATGACCCCTTTGCACCCAGCCCCCCCCCCCCACATCCCAGGACACCCCCTCTGTGACACAAGAAATCCCCCCACTCACCGACACCACAGGGTATGCACCTCATCAATGACACCACATGGTACCCCTTCTCCCCCCAGATAAAATCTCCCAGCCCCCGATCTTTGACGTGCCTCTTGTGCACCCGCTCTCCGATAATCTCAGTAGTGTGCTCACACACGGAGGAAATCATGTGACCAGATAGTGAGAGAGGTTTCCAGCCTGCACAGGTAAGGGGGATATGCTGTCTAATCGACGCCCTCTGGTGGCAGGAGGTATGAGGGCATCAGAACAGGAGCTATTTGCCCTGGTGGTGGGAGTGGCTTGTGCCTGGTACTAGTGGTGGATGAGCGGGTGATGGATGGGCCGCCGGGATGTGGGTTTTCTGGCACCTGGGGATTTGTCAAGTTCTGAACTAGAACAAGTCAAAAGTAGAAGTGGGGATAGTAACTATAGAAGGGAGATCTTACCACTGGAGTCCCCAGGCCCATGAATTAGCCTCACCGCATCTGAAATAGCACTATTTAGGGAGGAACCTGCATCCCTATAATAACCGGGTCTACACATTGTACAACCGATTTCTCTGCCAATCCGAAGTGTTGGTGGGCTGTTCTTCAAACCATGCCACTAAATCACAAAACGTGAAAAAGAAAAAAAAAGGGGACTTCGAACATACAAGAATAAAAACTTTTTTTTTGTGTTTTTATATGTTCGGTGTCCATTTTTTTTCTTTTTTTATATGTTTAGCGTCAATGGTTTTATTTTCGGGGTGGGGGGGTTTAAAAATATTTTTACTCTTTTTAATATGTTTAACGTATATTTTTTTTCCTTTTTTGACGTCCTTTTTTTTTTTATTTTATATATGTTCGACATTCATTTTTTTCTTTATGGACGCGATATCACATACATACATACATAAATATATCGCGTCCAAAAAAAGAAAAAAAAAGATGAATGTCGAAGATATAAAGATAAATACGACAAAAAAAAGAAAAAAAAAAGAAAAAAAAAAAAAAAGGACGGTAAACATTAAAAAGAGTAAAAATCCTTCCCCACCCCACAAAAACAAAAACAAAAAAATAAACCATTGACGCTAAAAAAAAAAAAAAATTTCATTATATATAAACAGAAAAAACAAACAAACATATAAAAACAGAAAAAAATAAAAAATATGTCCATTAATGGTCATCATGATTTAGTATGAAAATCTGAACCATCCGACGGCCCCTCAAATGTCTATGAAAACACCTCGGCGTTATGTAACCGGAACGCTCTGCTTGATAACGATCTTCTGCCGCGTGCTGCGCTGGCCCGAGTCAGGTGCTGAGGCGGCCGGGCCCATAGTGCCAGCCATGGCGGCGTTGGGCAGGCCGTGAGCGGTGATGTACTTCTTATAGGCCTCACGGATGATCTTGAAGGAGCGGGCGTTGTAATAGGGGATGTCAGTGATGGGGTCCCGGTACTGGGCCGGTTTGTGGGTGACCGGACAGACCTCTCGGATGGGCAGCTTGGCTTTGGTCCTGGGGAAGATCTGGTCGAAGACTTCATCGTCGGAGAAGGTGATGAAGGTGCGGGAGCATTTGCTTGCGGGGGGTCCAGTGGAGGAATCCCCCATCTGCTCCTGCTCCAACCTACAAGAACAATTTTTAATTTTTAGGCTTGGTATCCCTGAACAGCCAGGTTAGGGGGTGGAGACATGCAAATGAGGGTTATATGCAGGAACTACAATGTACAAGCGGGCACTCACCCCTCCACGTCCACGTTCTCCTCCTTCACGTTGAGGTCGGTGATGAGCGGCATGGTCACACAGTGATAGCGAATGGTCGGTCCAACGCAGCGCCTCTTCTTCTGCACGTGCTTCTTCTTGTCGGCTTCTAGGCGTTCGTAATTCTCTGCCATGACAAGAGCAAGGGGTGCGTTAGAGAACCGGAAAACCAAAAAAATGGCAGCTTTACCCCAATTCCAGACTAAACCTGTATTTAGTTTAGCATGGAGTAGGGAAGGATCAGAACTTGTCAGGTTTTTACGGCTGTGTGCCCACCAGCAGATTTCCCCTCACTTCCTGTTTTGGTGACACGGTATCCGAGGGACAGGATGTGATGAGAAATCTCTCCACTACTGGAAAAAGGGGGAAGGGTTAGAACCCCTGTGAGGATTTTCACTATCTCTGCTATATACATATCTACATGTATTATAATAGTGTGTGACTGTGGGGGGACATTAGAGTGTAAGCTCCTCTAGTACAGAGACTGATATGACTGGCTCAGTGTTCTCTGTACAGCACTGCGTTATATGTCAGAGTTATATAAATGTATAATAATAGTGTGTGACTGTGGGGGGGACATTAGAGTGTAAACTCTTATGGTACAGAGACTGATGCGAGTGGCTCAGTGCTCTGTGTACTGCACTACAGTATAGGTCAAAGCTATAAAGATGTATAATGGTGTGTGACTGTGGGAGGACATCAGAGAGTGTAAGCTCCTCTGTCGAATGGATTAGTGTTCTTTGTACAGCACTGCGGTATATGTCAGAGCTATATAAATGAATAATAGTGTGTGACTGTGGGGGGACATTAGAGTGTAAGCTCCTCTGTCGAATGGATTAGTGTTCTTTGTACAGCACTGCGGTATATGTCAGAGCTATATAAATGAATAATAATAGTGTGTGACTGTGGGGGGACATTAGAGTGTAAGCTCCTTTGGTGCAGAAACTTCTGTACTACACTACAGTATAAGTCAAAGCTATAAAGATGTATAATTCTGTGTGAATGTGGGGGGACATTGGAGTGTGAGCTTCTCCACTTGGAGACTGATGGGACTAGCTCAATGTTCTCTGTACAGCACTGCGATATATGTCAGAGCTATATAAATGTTTAATAGTAATAATAATAATAGTGTGTGACTGTAGGGGGGGGGGGGCATTAGAGTGTAAGCTCCTCTGGTCCATAAAGCATTTCTATTGCTATGGGCACATGCAGCTATTCACATCAAAAACCCTCGCCCATGTACATACACCTCAATTACCTAGTGAGCGGATGTTGATCTCCTCGGTGATCTTGGCTTCCTCCAGTAGCTCCTCCTGTGTCAGTGGCCGGTCAAGATGGGGACCTTTCTTCTTACGAGACTGGACTTGGCGCTCCTGCATGCGTAGGAAAGTCTGCCGGGTGTGCTCGGTGGTGGACTGCCGCATCTGCTTCCGACCTGAAAAAGGGGAAATGTACACAGGACTTAGACAACTGTTGTACGGGAACCTGATTGTGAGCCGGATCTTCTCATCCAACATCAGTGCCCAGCCTCACAAATCTCAGACACACGTCAACCCTCCCCAGAAGGGTGGCGGATGATACAGTCACAAAGGCCAACGTCATATTAACCCCCTCAATACCGGGCACTTACACCCCCATCCTGCCCAGGCCATTTTTCAGCTTTCAGCGCTGTCACACTTTGACAATTGCGCGGTCATGCTACACTGTAAACATGTGAAATTGTTATAATTTTCTTCACACAAATAGAGCTTTCTTTTGGTGATATTTAATCACTCCTGGGTTGTATTTTTATAACAATTATTTAGAAAAAAAAGTTGCGGGGGCGCGCAAGAGCGGTTGTTCTGGGAGGCCGTCATAGGACATCCACCCAGCCATCATTTGATGGTGGGCAGGCGGTTAAAGCGGAGTTCTGCCAATTTTTTTTTATTTTTTAAAGTCACCGGCTACAAATACTGCAGCTGCTGACTTTTAAAATATGGACACTTACCTGTCCAGGGCGCCCGCGATGTCGGCACACGAAGCAGATTTGTCCTTCGGCTCTCAGGTGGAGGCGCTGCCATCTTCAGTAAGGGAATCAGGAAGTGAAGCCTTGCGGCTTCACAGCCTGGTTCCCTACTGTGCATGCGCGAGCCGCGCTGTACGATCCCACTGGTCCCTGCTGTCTTCTGGGACCTGTGTGTCTCCCATAAGATAGCGGAGGGGGGGCGGAGGAGGCACCGGACATGGCGTAGATATCCGTGGATACTGCAGCGAACTATGCCCGGAAGTGGGAGCAAATACCTGGATTAGACAGGTATCTGCTCCCCCTCCCCCCTGAAAGGTGCCAAATGTGACACTGGAAAGGGGGGGGGGGGGATTTCGAAAAGCGGAGGTCCATAGCAACGTCCATGGGGTGAGGGGCGAGGCCCATAGCAACGCCCATGGGGTGAGGGGCGAGGTCCATAGCAACGTCCATGGGGTGAGGGGCGAGGTCCATAGTAACGTCCGAGGGGCGAGGTCCATAGTAAAGTCCATGGGGCGAGGTCCATAGCAACGTCCATGGGGCGAGGTCCATAGCAACGTCCATGGGGCGAGGGGCGAGGTCCATAGCAACGTCCATGGGGTGAGGGGCGAGGTCCATAGCAACGTCCATGGGGTGAGGGGCGAGGTCAATAGCAATGTCCATGGGGTGAGGTCCATAGTAATAGCAATGTCCATTGGGGTGAGGTCCATAGTAATGCCCATGTGGTGGGGGGCGAGGTCCATAGTAACGTCCATGGGGTGAGGTCCATTTATTGGCCGTGGGGTGAGGTCCATAGTAACGTCCATGGGGCGAGGTCCATAGTAACGTCCATGGGGTGAGGGGAGAGGTCCATATTATTGGCCATGGGGTGAGGGGAGAGGTCCATATTATTGGCCATGGGGTGAGGGGAGAGGTCCATATTATTGGCCATGGGGCGAGGGGAGAGGTCCATATTATTGGCCATGGGGCGAGGGGAGAGGTCCATATTATTGGCCATGGGGTGAGGGGCAAGGTCCATAGTAACGTCCATGGGGTGAGGGGCAAGGTCCATAGTAACGTCCATGGGGTGAGGGGCAAGGTCCATAGTAACGTCCATGGGGTGAGGGGCAAGGTCCATAGTAACGTCCATGGGGTGAGGGGCAAGGTCCATAGTAACGTCCATGGGGTGAGGGGCAAGGTCCATAGTAACGTCCATGGGGTGAGGGGCAAGGTCCATAGTAACGTCCATGGGGTGAGGGGCAAGGTCCATAGTAACGTCCATGGGGTGAGGGGAGAGGTCCATATTATTGGCCATGGGGTGAGGTCCATATTATTGGCCATGGGGTGAGGGGAGAGGTCCATATTATTGGCCATGGGGTGAGGGGCGAGGTCCATAGTATAGTAACGTCCATGGGGTGAGGGGAGAGGTCCATATTATTGGCCATGGGGTGAGGGGAGAGGTCCATATTATTGGCCATGGGGTGAGGGGAGAGGTCCATATTATTGGCCATGGGGTGAGGGGAGAGGTCCATATTATTGGCCATGGGGTGAGGGGAGAGGTCCATATTATTGGCCATGGGGCGAGGGGAGAGGTCCATATTATTGGCCATGGGGTGAGGGGCGAGGTCCATAGTAACGTCCATGGGGTGAGGGGCGAGGTCCATAGTAACGTCCATGGGGTGAGGGGCAAGGTCCATAGTAACGTCCATGGGGTGAGGGGCAAGGTCCATAGTAACGTCCATGGGGTGAGGGGCAAGGTCCATAGTAACGTCCATGGGGTGAGGGGCAAGGTCCATAGTAACGTCCATGGGGTGAGGGGCAAGGTCCATAGTAACGTCCATGGGGTGAGGGGCAAGGTCCATAGTAACGTCCATGGGGTGAGGGGCAAGGTCCATAGTAACGTCCATGGGGTGAGGGGAGAGGTCCATATTATTGGCCATGGGGTGAGGTCCATATTATTGGCCATGGGGTGAGGTGAGAGGTCCATATTATTGGCCATGGGGTGAGGGGCAAGGTCCATAGTGTAGTAACGTCCATGGGGTGAGGGGAGAGGTCCATATTATTGGCCATGGGGTGAGGGGAGAGGTCCATATTATTGGCCATGGGGTGAGGGGGAGAGGTGCATATTATTGGCCATGGGGTGAGGTGCGTATTATTGGCCATGGGGTGAGGTCCATATTATTGGCCATGGGGTGAGGGGGAGAGGTCCATATTATTGGCCATGGGGTGAGGGGGAGAGGTCCATATTATTGGCCATGGGGTGAGGGGGAGAGGTCCATATTATTGGCCATGGGGTGAGGGGGAGAGGTCCAAATTACTGGCCATGGGGCGAGGGGAGAGGTCCATATTATTGGCCATGGGGTGAGGGGGAGAGGTCCATATTACTGACCATGGGGTGAGGGGGAGAGGTCCATATTATTGGCCATGGGGTGAGGGTGGTCTATAATAATGTCCATGGTTCTGGAACTGGATGTCCAACAAGCTCATATTAGGTGTGGTGGTCAGGAGTCTACAAAACTTTTGCCCATATAATGTTCATAAGTATTCAAGTATTTTGGAAGACTTCTGACTGTTTTTTATGATTTTTTTACAATCTTAGTTCTTATTGCCCAGAAATCACAATCATGGCCTGAAATTGCAGAACCCCTCACAGGATCTCAGTGTACCTGACATTACAAGGAGGCTCTCATCATACTCACTGTCCACGCTGTCCTCTGTGGTCTCCTGGGGGGGAGGCTTCTCTGGGCGGCTCTTGGGTGTGCTGCTTGAAGCTGCATCTGGTTTCGGTTTGGGTTTAGGTTTGAGAAGCTTGATCGGCTCCTGTGAATATCAAGATTGTAAAAAAATTAAAGGATATATGTGTTCAACGTCAAGTTTAACCTTTCACTCCCATAATAAAAAAGGCAAAGCGTACATCATACCAACCGACTCCAAACACAAGGGTGGTCGGAGAACTTTATTATTCTGAGCTATACTAAATTCCCTCAGTCACAGCAACTGGCAGACAGTTCTATATACCTTTAGATCAGGGGTCTCCAAACTTTCTAAGCAAAGGGCCAGTTAACTATCCTTCAGGCTTTAGGGGGGGGGCTGGATTGTGGCCATTGGGAGTAGGAAATGCCCCCACATGGGTGCTCCAACGTTGGATTTAATGGAAGAAATAGTGCCCTATTGTTGGTATCATTGGAAGAAAACTGCCCCCGTTACTGGTGTCAGTAGGGGGAATAATGCCCGTTGCTTCGTGTCAGTTGGAGAAATAGGTGCCCCAAGGGCCAGATAAAAGGCAAGCAAAGGGCCACAGTTTGGAGACCACTGCTCTAGCACAAGCCCCCAGATCTTCCCCTAAGGTTGTACTCTTGGTTTGACCCAACATAACTTGTTGCCTCTGTTGAAGAGGGCTTTCTCACCTCCCCACCACAGGTCTACAGGAACACACTTGACCAATCAAAGCGTGGACCCCTGGTGTTTCCTTATTCTGGGGGAAAGCAAACATGAATGGAAAGAAAACTCCAACCTGACCATTAGATTCCTCTAGTAGGGTTGTCACAGGAGATGTTTTGGAGGAGTGGTGAACCCCCTCTGGCACAGCATAACTGGAAGGACTAGGGAGAAGCATCTTAAATGTGCCAAAGGGGGAAATATGGGGGGGGTTTACTAAAACTGGTGCATCTCTGCATAGTAACCAATCAGGTTTTATTGTCAAAGCTTAACTGAACAAGCTGAAGTTAGAAGCTGATTGGCTGACCATGCACAGCTGCACCAGTTTTAGTAAATCTCCCCCTATATGCCCCTTTGGCACATTTAACATTCTTCTCACCAGTCCTTCCAGTTATGGTGTGCCAGTGCACCAGTTTTAGTAACCCCCCCCCCCCCTCCCCCTCATATAGTTTATCTTATGCAAAATGCCTTGATGGATGGATATCAGCCTGGAGGACGGGGTAATCCTAGGCAGGCTAAATTTTTATTCAGACCACTGTAGGCAACGCCCCTGAACCTTTACCATTGAAAGAACTGAATGAAAAAGGGCACGCTGGGGACAGTCAGGCTGGAGATGAAAGCGCTAGATGATGTTGGATGTCCTCCAGCCAGGAAACGAGGCAGGGCTGTTTGACTTGCTGCAGCTTCCAATGCACATTGTGAGAAGCTCACAGTATGCAGTGAAATATGCACATTTCAGTCCAGGAACGAAGCCTGTACAAGCGAAAGGGGAGGCTGGCGGTGACTCTGGAATCAGATCTCTCTCTCTCGTACCTTATATGCTTTGGTCACCACTCGGCGCTTCCTTTTTGGCTCGTCCTCCTCGTGGTCGCTGGTCGGCTCCTCCCCCTCATCGATGTCAAAGTCGGAGTCCACTTCATCCTCGCTCGCTGAGCGATCCTCGTTATATTCCTCGTCACCGGATTCCTAAAAAATAAAAACAAAAAACACCGATGTGAGGCAGGGAGATAGGTGGGAAGGTTAATACAGCGTGTTAGAAAGGTCTGGGCAATCCACAGCAGTGCATGCCAGACACAGAGAATGGTTCCATGAAGAGAACAGACAGAAAAAAATAAAAAAATAACCCCCCCAAAAATTTTTTTTTAAAAATCCAAAAAACAAAACAAAAATAATGATTAAAAAAAAAATAAAACAAAAAAATAAATAGAAAAAAAGAAAAAACACACAGGGGCATTTTAATTCCTGTAACTGGAGAAGAAGCTTACACGCGGTTGTGGACTTCCTGTGCGCCAGCAGCGCCGTCACATGGAGCAAGTCTGGTGCTTCTCCACACCCAGAAGGGAAACAATCCCCACCTCCGCTGTCTGAATTTCATGGAGATGGCTGCCAGCTAAACCAGAGGGGGCTTCTCTCATCCTGGGGGGGGGGGGGGGTGGACAGTGATCCTTGTCTGGTCAGCCAATCACGATGCAGCAGGAAACGGTCTACGCTACTTTTTTTTGTAACCACTTGGAAGACCAGACATTTTCTGGCACTTTTTGTTCACATGTAAGGTCTCTTGCATACGATACTCCTGTGTGAGCATCTAATTATTCAGCCGTTTTTTTTTTTTTGTATGCATTTGCGCATATTTTTTGCGCATTCCTGCGTGCAAACTCGTTCTTGCGGTCGCAATATATTAATGGACATTTGAGACGTAAATTAGGCCTCTTGCACACGGCAGCTTGAAAAAGCTCGGTACAGCTTATTTTTTTTACTGAGCTAAAATACAGCCCATTAATTGTAATGTGCATAGCGCACAGGCGCATAAACAAGCCATAATACATAAACTGTATTCTTCAGTAAAAAAAATAAAAATCGCAATAAACGTATACTGATTGGTTTGCGCAAAAGTTATAGCGTCTACAAAATAGGGGATATATTTATGGGATTTTTTATTAATTTTTTTTTTGTTACTAGTAATAGCGGCGATCTGCAATTTTTATCAGGACTGCAACATTATGGCGGACACATCGGACACTATTTTGGGACCACTGGCATTTATACATCGATCAGAGCTATAAATACCAGTGACATTTATACAGTAATCAATGGCTATTTATAGCTCTGATCGCTGTATAAAATGTCACTGGTAGGGAAGGAGTTAAACTCTAGGGGACAATCAAGGGGTTAAGTGTGTCCTAGGGAGTGATTCTAACTGTAGAGGGGGGGGGGGGCTCACTACAACATGACAGATCACTGTTCACGATGACAGGGGAGCAGTAGCTCCCTGTGATGTTGCTAGGCAGAACAGGGAAATGCCTTGTTTACATAGGAATCTCCCCGTTCTGCCTCTCCGTCTCACAATCGCGGGCCGCCGGAGAACATTGAGTTTGTGGGACCCGTGGTCACGCTCAGGTGGCGTGCGCAAGTGCGGCAAATTGAAAGGGACGTACGGGTACGCCCATTTGCCTGTACGAGTACTGGAAAAATCAAATAACTATGCGCTTACTCAATGGTACAAGCAGCTGACACTGTAAATAGAAATTTTGCTATAAACTATATATAAAAATAAGTGTAGCGCTAAAAATAATACAAAGGTGAAATGATAAATATGGAGATATCAAAAAAAAATCAAGTTAGACTTACCGGTAACTTGTTTTCCAGGAGTCTTTCAGGACAGCACCTTGAGAGCGTGGCTCCACCCACTTGACAGGAAACACACCTCCACCAAACTTTAAAAGGAGGCTCCTTCCCACTTATCATCAGTAGTAGTAGAGAACCTCCGGCCCAAGCTGGAACACATAATCAGAATATGGTTAGTCACAGCATAGTAATTTAATACAATAAGGGCGGGTTGCTGCTGTCCTGAAAGACTCCTGGAAAACAAGTTACCGGTAAGTCTAACTTGATTTTTCCCTTAACGTCTTTCAGGACAGCACCTTGAGAGGATAACAGAGACTTACCCACTTAGGGAGGGACCACAGCCTGCAAGACCTTTCTGCCAAAAGCCTGTTCACTGGCTGACAGAAGATCCAGCCTGTAATGACGGACAAACGTAAGGTAACTTGACCACGTAGCCGCCCTACAAATCTGATCTGGGGTGGCACCAGCCATTTCTGCCCATGTAGTGGCCTGAGCCCTGGTAGAATGTGCTTTAATTCCCAGCGGGGGAGAGAGCCCCGACTGAGAGTAGGCTGCTAGAATAGCTGATTTAAGCCATCTAGCTATAGACCCCTTAGAAGCTTGTTGGCCCTTCTTTTTACCCGAAAAAAGTATAAATAGAGAATCCGAGGATCTAAAGTTACTTGTTACCTCCAGATACTGTAATAAAGTCCTTCTTACATCCAAATTGTGGAATTTGCCTTCTTTTTCCCCCGAAGGGTTAGAGCAAAAGGTTGGCAGGATGATCTCCTGCGACCTATTGTGTGCTGACGCTACCTTTGGCAAAAAACCCGGATCGGTTTTAAGTACAATCCTATCTGTGTAGATAGTTAAAAAGGGTCTCTTAACAGATAGGGCGTGCAGCTCACCAATTCTCCTTGCTGACGTTATTGCAACTAAGAACAAGGTCTTAAGAGTAAGATTCCTTAGAGAGATTCCTTGTAGTGGTTCAAAAGGTTCCTTTGTAAGGGCTTGCAGGACCACTGATAGATCCCAATTGGGAAAGTGCTTAGCCGGAGCTGGTCTAGATCTGGTAAGTGCCTTGAAAAATCTTATAACCAAGGGCTCAGAAGAGATTGGTCTTTCTAGAAATACTCCCAAAGCAGCTACTTGAACTTTAAGGATGCTGACTGACAATCCCTTGTCTGCCCCCTCTTGAAGAAATTCCAAAATTGACACTAAATTTTTTACTTTTCTCTTAGTCAAATGACAAAAAGAGTTGAAGACCTTCCAATATTTAGCATAGATTTTTCTGGTCACTATCTTCCTACTGGAAAGTAAGGTAGTTACCAAGGGTTGTGACAGACCTTTGTTTCTTAACAACTGCTCCTCAGAAACCAGGCCGTGAGGCTTAGACTGGCCACTCCCGGATGCTGTATTGGACCCTGTAGGAGCAGGTCCTGCCGGAGAGGCAGCCGCCAAAATGGTTTGACTGCCATCTGTAGAATGGTGGAAAACCATGCCCTCTTTGGCCAAAATGGAGTAATTAGGATTACTGCCACCTTCTCCCTCCGTATCTTCCTTAACACCAACGGGATAAGTTGGAAAGGAGGAAATGCGTAACCCAGATGGAAGATCCAGGGCTGGATTAACGCATCTGTCCCCTGGGCCTTGTCGTTTCTGTGAATAGAGAAAAATACTGGGAGTTGTGTATTTTCCTGTGACGCAAATAGGTCTATTTGCGGTTGACCCCAGGCCCTGGTAATCATTGCAAAGATTTCCGGATTCAGGCTCCATTCTGACTCCTGAATCCGCCTTCTGCTTAGATAATCTGCCACTACATTTAAGGTGCCTTTGAGGTGGACTGCTGATAAGGACCGAACATGCTTTTCTGCCCAAACCAGGATCTTTGAAGCTAGCAACTGAAGTGTTTTGCTTCTTGTACCCCCCTGTTTGTTTAGGTAGGCTATGGTAGTGGCGTTGTCTGAGAGGACCCGGACATGAGAACCTTGAAGGATAGGAGAGAAGGCATCTAAAGCTAAGGCGACTGCCTTTAGTTCCCTCCAATTTGAGGACCTCTTTGCCTCTGTCCGAGACCACATTCCTTGCGCGAAGTCTTGGTCTAAGTGAGCTCCCCGACCCCATACACTGGCATCTGTCGTTACCACTTTTTCTATTGGAAATGACCAGAGCAGGCTTTCTGACAGATTCTCCTGTCTTCTCCACCACCAAAGTGATCTCTTGACTTTGGTGGGTATCTTTACTTTTGCTTCCAGAGATTCTGACCTGTGATTCCATATTCTCAGGAGAAAGCTCTGGAGAGGCCTGAAATGTAACCTTGCCCATTGAATGGCTGGTATGGTTGCGGTTAGGGTTCCTAGGGATGACATCACTTGTCGGACTGATAATTGCTGGCTTGCCTGCAAGGACGCTACCACCTTCTGGACTTTCCCCTTCTTCTCTTCTGGGAGAAAAATCTTTTGTTCCCTTGAACAGATCTGATACCCCAGGAATAGTATTTTCTGGGCTGGAACGAAATTTGACTTCTGCATATTTATGATCCAACCCAGGGTTTCTAGATGACCTCGGGTCTTTCCGAGGTTGTCTAGCAGTCTTTCCCTGGAGGGGGCAAAAAGGAGTAGGTCGTCCAAGTACGGAATTACCGCAATCCCCTGCATGCGAAGAGGTGCAAGCGCTTCTGCCATTATTTTTGTGAATATTCGTGGGGCAGAAGACAGGCCAAAGGGGAGGGCCCTGAATTGCAAGTGCAGAACCTCTTTTCCCAAATTTATCGCCAATCTTAGGAATCTTTGGGACTGCGAGGCTATAGGGATATGCAGATAGGCATCTAGAAGGTCTATTGATGCCATAAAGCATTCCCTCGTCAATAGATTCTTGACCGTGAAGATGGAGTCCATACGAAACCTTTTGTATTGGACTGATCTGTTCAGCGGTTTCAGGTTTAGGATTAACCGAAAATCTCCGGATGGTTTCTTTATCAGGAATATACGGGAATAAAATCCCTGATAAAGCTCCCCCTGTGGGACGTAAGTCATAACCCCCTGATCTATCAGATCCTTTAATAGGCTCTTCATTGCCAGGGATTTTGTTACATCTCTTGGAAGATTTGTCACCAAGTACCTTTCTAGGGGGAGATCTGAAAATTCTATATTGTAACCCTGGGCTAGCATATTCAGAATGTACTGGTTTTCTGTTATGCTTGCCCAATAGGGGAGAAAGTCTTGTAGTCTTCCCCCTACCTGTAACCGACTGTCATTGCGTCTTGCTGGCTGACGCAGGAGGATGGAAAAGGACATTTCCTCTGCCCTTACCCCTCTGCCCTGACCAGCTTTTCTTTTTCTCTTGAGACTTGTTCTGTTCCTGAGCCCTTTGAGGACGAAAAAACCGTTTGACTGGTTGTTTCTTCTTCTTGACAGCAAAAGATTTCTTTTTATCTGCAGTCCTGTCCAGAACTGAATCCAAATCAGGGCCGAACAGTAAGTCTCCTAGAAAAGGGACCCCGCATAATTTGTTTTTAGATGCTGTGTCCCCTTGCCAAGTCTTTAGCCATAAAGCCCGTCTAACCGAATTAGCAAGGGCTGCCGCCTTAGCTGTCATCCTGATAGACTCTGCTGAGGCATCAGAGACATAGGCTACGGCTGCTGAGAGGGTAGAAAAGGAGTCAAGGATTTCTTGCTTAGGGGAATCTGCTATTATATGAGCTTTAAGCTGATTTACCCAATACTCCAAGTTCCTGGAGATGCAAGTAGTTGCCATTGCTGGCTTAAGGTTGCCCATAATGGATTGCCAAGTCCGCTTGAGCTGTTGATCCATTTTTTTATCCATGGGGTCTTTTAAGATCCCCATGTCCTCAAATGCTAGATCAGTAGATCTTGACACCTGAGAAAAGGCTGCATCAAGTTTTGGAACCTTATTCCAAAGAGCTGCTGGGTCTTCATCAAAAGGGAACCTTCTCTTATGAGCCCTAGAGAAAAATGGTTTCCTATCAGGGTCAGCCCATTCTTTTCTGATTGTTTCAGAAATCACTGCATGGACTGGAAAGGTACGGGACTTAGACTCACTAAGCCCTGCATACATCTTGTCATGTAAAGACATCTCCTTATGCTCTTCCTCAAGGCCTAGAGTAGCATAAATAGCCTTTAAAAGGCCATCCACCTGATCCAAAGACAATTTATACTTGGAAGACATATTTTCCAGCTCATCACTATCCTCATTCGATTCATTAGAATGGGATGGGGAAAGCCCCTCCCGGTTCAGAGGACCCATTTCCGCCTCTACTGCCGGGACTAACAGTGAGCCTTGAGAGGACTGTGAGGTAGTGGGCTGACTTGCAGATGGATAGGTGAGTGAGGATCTGAAGGATTGAATGGTAGCATCCAATTCCTTTTTGGCAGATGCGATTAGATCACTGCATGCGGAAGTGGTTTCTTCCCTCACCAAGGAGTCAATACATGCTTGACATAAAGCCTTTTTCCAGCCTTCATTTAACTTAATTTTGCATGAAGGACATTTCTTTCTAATCCCAGGGTCAGAGCTCTTGGCCTGCCATGATAAGGGAAAAAAGAGAGAGAAAAAAGACAAACCATCTTTTAGAGTCAGCCTGATTACTCAAGGTTGCTCACCACAGGTGCACAGTGAGAAAAGCTATCAGACTCATGTGCCCTGACAGGCCCCTCCGCCACCAGGGGGAAAAAATACCCTCAAACTTCACTAACATTTAGAGAGAAGAGGGCTAGAGAGAGACCCCACAGTAAAGCTGAGCAGAAACTACAGTCTGCTCCTTACCTGGGCCTTGCTGGTGCCTGTGCCTGTTCCACTCGCTGCGGTTCCTGAATCAATGCTGAGGCAGCAGCGTGATGCCTGTGGCGAAAACGCCGGTTCCGGACTCCAATAGCACCTGTGCGCCGGACCGGAACCGGCAATAAATAGGCACCAGACCTATTCCTCCCTCCTCCCCCTGCGCTTCCGGTGGAAATGACGCCTGGCGCCTGCTCCATGGATGCCGCCCCACTTCCGGATACCTCACATCCGGCGGATGCAGTCCTCTGACTGCCCTTCCCAAGATGGCGGCGGCGTCAGGGAAAAAACATGTGCAGGCAAGAAAAAAACCAAACAGAAATGCCTGACATGCCTGACGCCCCTGCCTGGGAGCAGCAATACCCGGAGCAGTCCTGGCTCTCCCCAAGCACTGACGAGGGAGAAGGAGCCCATCCACCCGGCACCCGTAAGCCTGTGGAAAATGGGAGGAATCGGCTCTCCTGAGGTAGGTAAAAATAGTGGAGTAGGGAGCCTGTTCTCTCAGGACAGAACCTTGAGAGCTCCAAACCCCCACATGTGTTCCCGCCGGAGGAAACACATAAACTGATGATAAGTGGGAAGGAGCCTCCTTTTAAAGTTTGGTGGAGGTGTGTTTCCTGTCAAGTGGGTGGAGCCACGCTCTCAAGGTGCTGTCCTGAAAGACGTTAAGGGAAAATATCATTAAAAGGTTAACAAATGTCCATTATGGATAGGTCAAAGTCCATCATTCTGTGAACCATTATAATCACCACGTGAATAAACAACTGTGTTAGTGAGAATCAGGGGTGTTGCTAGGGGGTGGCTATTCGGGCTACAGCCCCGAATCTGAGGCCCATAGCCCCGAGTCTCTTGCCGCAGGGTCCCTGCTTAACCAGCGCTTCAATCACCCTGACACCATATAAACCATGGTGCCATGATGATTGAAGCATCAACACCAGCCATTGCCCGCGAAACATGGCTTACCACCGGCGTGACCCCCCCCCCCCCCCCCGGCCTGCAAAACGGTGGGTGATCACTGGTATGGGCTCTAGCCCCAGATCTTTTGCAGACCTAGCAACACCCCTGGTGACAATAATGTCCCCAAATTGGATGAAGGCGTACCAGAGATATTAGACCCAAAAATAGCATATACTATATGGGTCAAACAAGCTTTTACTGCCCAACGGCACTAGTATTATGTAGTCTTGGAAGCCTTCCCAGGAGTCAGATGCATGTGAACGTAGGATTGTGCAGATACCACCACCTGAGTGAATGGAGGCTTACCAGAACGTTGGGACCCACAAAGCATATGCTGTAAGAGTCAAACAGCCTTAAACTGCTCACTGGCAATGGAGGGGAAGCCCCGATGGCGAACAGAAGGTGGAATCCTAAGGGTTCTCTTTCGCAGGGGTGTCTTCTCCATATAGAAGTTTAAACGTCCTCGGATATAACCCACATAGGATAAAAAAAAGGGGCCATATAGTGTAATTCCGTAAACAACATGGATTTTATTTAAAAGAGAAACACTTACATTTCAGAAGTAAAAAAGCGCTTGAGTGTATATAAAATGGCGGCAGTGGAGTCCTCCCGACGCGTTTCGTCACACAGGACTTCGTCTGGGGTACTTACCCACTGCAGCCAAACTCCTTTATATAGACACTGAGACCCCTGTGATGAGAATCCAGCTGCAGCTTGTTTGACCCATATAGTAGGGCTTGACAAATTTGCTTGGAATCTAGGAGCCAGCTAAAAAAGTTAGGAGCCAGGTTTTTTTTAAACGACCGACAAAGCTTTATTTTCAATATAAAAAATAACGAATCTTAAATTTACACAGAAAAAGACTGCCCTGCTAGAGGCCCGAATAGCGTCACTAAAACGACGGTAAAGCAGCGCTAAAAATAGCGCCGCTTTACCGCCGACGCCCCCAGTGGCTCGGTGTGAAAGGGCTCTAAGGGTCCGATCAGGTCCGCCTGAAAAACAGACAGGCGAACCTGATCAGACAGCCCGTGTGAAAGGGGCCAAGCAGGGAGATAACAAATAAATTAATTTTAATTAGGAAAAAAATAAACAAACAGTTTTTATATAAATATAAATAAAATCTATTACGAAAAAAAAAAAGGCTATCCCCACATTCACTTCCTTCTCTTCTCCACTTTGGGAAGGAGATGGGCAGTGAAAACAGGCAGGTATTTTGCATTAGCATTGCATTAGCATTGCTGGTTGCAATACCAACGGCCACCACAAGATGGCGCAAGATTTCAGAAGGACTCCAGAACTACCGAAGAAGGCCGCAAAGCCGGGGGCCTCAATTACCGGCCAGCGCGGCCCGACGCGATCGCACGGGGGGGGGGTCGGAGTCCGCACAGAGACAGGATACCCCCAGCTGTGCCGCCCCAGGCGCCAGGTCGCTAATTCTAGTCGCAAATGCGACCTGGCGCCCGGGGTTTGTCGAGCCCTGCCATATAGTATATGCTATTTTTTGGGTCTAATATCTCTGGTACGCCTTCATCCAATTTGGGGACAATATTGTCACTAACACAGTTGTTTATTCACGTGGTGATCAGAATGGTTCACAGAATGATGGACTTTGACCTATCCATAATGGACATTTGTTAACCTTTAATGATATTTTTTTGATATCTCATATTTATCATTTCACCTTTTGTATTATTTTTAGCGCTACACTTATTTTTAGATACATTTGCCTGTACGAGCCATTCTGCCTACGTATGTGTGTGTGTGCGGCGGTCAGCAAGTGGTTAAACGTAACCATATTACTACACTTAGAGGCGCCTCTCTTCTCTTTTATACTCAGTTGTGACATGACGTTACTTGTGTAATCAAGACAAAATGTAACAAAAAAAAAATTTGCTTGTCTTGCAAAACGCTCTCAAACCAAGGTTTTACTGTATATACTTTTTTTGGTAACATTGTTTGAGATTTTTTTCCAACAAAGTATAAAAAGTTGGTACGGTGGAACCTCGGATTGCGAGTAACGCGGTTTATGAGCGTTTCGCAATACGAGCTATTTATATATATATATATATATTATATATATATACACACAGACACACCCAACCAGCATACCTGGACCTGCCCTGATCTCCTCCTCCTGCACAGCTCCACCCACACCAGGAGGAGAGGGAGGGCGGGGCTCACACTCTCAGCCAATCGTGGCTCTCCTGCCGTACACAGAGCCCCTCCCCCCTGTAGCTCAGGGATCCACTACTCCCTCCTTGTCCAATGGCAGGCTGAGGGGGGCGTGTCTAGGACCAGGATATACGGTTGTCAGGGGGAGGTCGGGGGACCCGGCTGCGCTGTGCAGCTCACCAGACCGGCCTGGGCAGTTACACATTTTTTTGGGGGGGTAAAATCTTATCCGTAGCCCGGAGTTCCGCTTTCAATGAAATATTTATTTTTATTGGCGAGCCAGCCGGCGGCTCTCCCTCTCCGGAAGGGCAGAATAAAGGAGAAATGGCTTACCAATGGAAGAGAAGATCCATATAGGGTCAGATCTCTAAGCACATAGATTGTGAGGGTGTCAGGCACTCAGCAGCCCCCCCCCCCCCTGGTAATGACGTATATAAAGCCCCTCCCCCTCCATAACAATAACAGTTCGGGGCCCACACCTCATTGAAGCCGCCGTAGGTGGTCTTATAGAACTCGTCCTCCTCCTCCCGGCCCAGCAGGCCGGACATGCGGTTCCCCGCCGTCTTCCTGGGCGCTCTCAGCTCCGCTAGGCTCATGGTGGTCCCGCTTCTTGTGTGTGTGATCGGCCGGCGACTGAGCGAGTCTGCAAGGCGAGACACAACGAGCGCCGAGCGGACCAATCGCAGCGCTTTTGGTTACCTACACGGGGAAGGAGTCAACCAATCAGGGGAGACGGTGCACGTAGCTGGACCGCCAACCAGCGTACGTCGCTTCCGCTCTGCGTTTGCCAGCCACAATGGCGGCGCTTATCATTGAATAATATGGGAATTCATACGCATAAGCAGTTTGTAAAGGTGCAAACTTGCAGGACTTGTTGGGTCCCTTCTTATAGCACTGTATGAACCCCAAGAAAACTAAATTAAAAGTGCTGAAAGCCTGCATCTTTAAAAACCTAATGCTGAATTACAGTCGCCCCACGTTCACACGTATGCACGTTTTTTTTTTTTTTGTGCGTTTTGCAGAAACGCATTACAGTCCATTTAACATGGTCCCCTATGGTACACATTCACGTCTATGCGTGTTCTAGAAAGGGTCGGGGACATTCCCCCCCCCCCCCCCCATGTTTTGCATGCAATAGACTTCAACGGAGTCCCACCAGAAACGCAAGTGTTGCGTTTGCGATGCAATTTTTGATAAGTTTTGAGTTTTTTTTTTTTTACCTTTAGCCCAGATTCACACTGACTGTGGGAATGAAATTGTGCGAGTTTAGCTGAACTCGCACAATTTCATTCCTGCATGTCAGTCCCGACTTCGGGGGGCGATTTTAGAGACATCTGTGCGGGTTTCGGGCACCGATGTCAATGGAAATCGCAGCCCAAAATTGCCAAAAGTAGTACAGGAACTACTTTTGGGAATCGGTGCGGCGCCGCACCGATTTGGACGCTGCCATTGCCGTCGATTTGGCATGTCAAGTCGCATGCCAAATCACATCAATGTGAACCAGAGATTAAAAACACTGTATATAGATGCAGGGATATGTAATTAGCGGACTTCCAGCTGTTGCAGAACTACAAGTCCCATGAGGCATAGCAAGACTGACAGCCACAAGCATGACACCCAGAGGCATGATGGGACTTGATGGGATGCTGTTTTTTTTTTTCCTCCATTTTTTTTCCTCCATTTTTTTTTTTTTGCCAGCAATTTTTTTTACATTCAGCTGTGAGTGGGGAATCCCGCTGACAGCTGATGACTCATCAGTTGTTAAGGACGCGGCGGCCGGCTTCCCCTCCCATTCCAACCAACTATATCAGGGATATGTAATTAGAGGACCTCCAGCTGTTGCAGAACTACAAGTCCCATGAGGCATAGCAAGACTCTGACAGCCACAAGCATGATGCCCAGAGGCATGATGGGACTTGAAGTTTTGCAACATCTGGAGGTCCGCTAATTACATATCCCTGATATAGTTGGTTGGAATGGGACGGGAAGCCGGCCGCCGCGTCCTTAACAACTGATGAGTCATCAGCTGTCAGCGGGATTCCCCACTCACAGCTGAATGTAAAAAAAATTGCTGGCAAAAAAAAAAAAAAAAAATGGGGGGAAAAAAATGGAGAAAAAAAAAACAGCGTGCCCCCCCTAGGTCCATACCTTACTCTTCCGATCTGGTACTGTATGTATTTGGAGGGGAACCTCATGCCAATTTTTTTTTTTTTTTAAATGGAATGGGGTCCCACCCAAAAGCCATACCTGACCCTTTACCAAGCATGCAGCCTGGCTGGTAAGGAAAAGGGGGGGGGGGGAGATGAGCGAGAGCCCCCCTCCTGAACCATATCAGGCCATATGCCCTCAACATGATGGAGCCTGGCATGGATCTGGGGGGACCCCATGCCATTTTTTTTTTCACAATTTTTTTTTCGCTGGCAATTTTTTTTTACATTCAGCTGTCAGTGGTGAACCCCGCTGACAGCTGACGACTCATCGGATGTTAAGGACTCTGCGGCTGGCTTTCCGGCCGCTCCTTAGCAACCAGCTATATGCAGGGTGTTTAAAAAGAAAAAAAAAAAAAAAAAAAAAAGGGATGAAAACTGCATGTAAAAACGCATAAAAAAACGAGGGTTTAAAACTGCAAAACGTGCCTGAAAAACACATCAAGCGCAGCCCGCGTCGATGTGAACCTAAACTGATGCGAACGTTAACTACGTATAGGGGAGCCATTTGTATTTCTGTCCATCCAGAGCTGAGATTTACACAGCCCTGCCTGGCAGGAGACCTCATATTTTTTTTTTGCTGTTGCAGTTTCCCTTTCACTTACTGGTCCCATCCTCAGTCTGTGATTGGACAGTGAAAGGGGAAGCAGCGCAGTGGTGAGCTCATCTCTCTGTCACTCTGCCCTCTCCTCCAATCAGCATGCTACTAGCACTGCAGCGTTATCGAATGGCACCTTGCACTGCTCCCCCCCCCCAGTCCAGGCTCTGCTGTACAGGCAAGATGCCGACACCAGATGAAATTCAAGTCCTTTACACTGCTTGTATTTGAAAATACACATTTAATTATTACAGAGCTGCATTACCCACCTCAATACTGCCATATAGTGGGGGGAAAAAAAAAAAGAGAGTTTTCCGAAGCGACATTTACAAACAATAGTGCCGAAAGCACACACATAGAAGGCTGATATGGATGTGAATGGCTGCGATTGAGCCGCCATTGGATATCACAAGGTACCATGGCAATTGAAGATCAAACAGGCCAAGATGGCAGCTTCCTTGGCGGTAAAGGAGAGGAGGGTTTTAGTTCCGCTTTAAGTACTGGCCGCCTAATGTCAGAATGGGATCCCCAACATCTAAGGGCTCAGGGCTGGACTGGGACAAAAATTTGGCCCTGGACTTCATCCAAACCGGCCCACTCTAATTTTGGCAACACGCACAAAAAACAGTATGCTGCGCACTTGCATGAGAGTGACGTCATCACGGGCCCGGCTATCCACATAGCAGGAGCACGCAAAGACCGGGTGAAGGGGGAAGCCCCCCAGCAGCAGTGACAGCACGCTGCTGGAGGGCTTTGCTTCAAAGGTAAGTTTCTCGTGTGACAATAAAATACTTGACCTTCCATCCTGTTAGACTGGTCCTCAGAGTCTTCTCCCCCATGCTCCAAGGTCTTCTGATGTCATCAAGACTGATGCAGAAACCAGAACACCAATTCTTCCCTATTGGGGCCCCCTTCATTCTATAGGGTCCTTCTTCTAGGCCCCCTACATACCATACAACTTCCTACATTCCTTAGGACCCCTTCTTCCTACGGGAGCCTCTTCATTCTGTGGGCCCCCTGGTTGTCTTGTATTTTCCAGCCCCCCTCTACCCCCCCCCCCCCCCCCGGTCCCCCTGTCACCTGCCCAAAGCCTGGCTCTGTGGGACCCCTGGTTGTCTTGTATTTTTCTACCCCCCCCCCCCCCCCGGTCCCCCTGTCACCTGCCCGAAGCCTGGCTCTGCATTATATATTTGAAAATAAACAACTACTGCGCACACCTATTTTTGATCAACCGCAGTAGTGAGCAGCTGCCAACATCAAACAGGTTACCACAAACCACAGATACCTTGAATATATAGCAAAGGATGTGGCGCTAAATAAAATAACATAAAAATTCAATTTTTGGTGAATATAATGATTAAAATAATATGCAAAATCCAACATAGCTAAAAGTTCATCAAAAGTGTCAATTAATATTGAAAAGTGCATAAAAATATTTTCAGCAAAAAGTTCATATACAAACAATGCTTATAATTAAAACCATTATATCCAAACTATGTCTATGGTATTAAAGTGTAAAAAAAAAAAAAGAAAAAAAAGGAGTATGGTTTATATATGAACTTTTTGCTGAAAATATTTTTATGCACATTTCAATATTAATTGACACTTTTGATGAACTTTTAGCTATGTTGGATTTTGCATATTATTTGAATCATTATTTTCACCAAAATGGATTATGTTATTTTATTTAGCGCCACATCCTTTGCTATATACAGTATTCAATGCCTGCAGAACCGTCATCCTCCAGCTTCCCTCATCTGCTCCGGGGACCTCTCTGCCTGTCGGCTGCTCTCAGGACATCACACGGCGGCCCCGCTCATTTAAACTCACAGCGACCGTTACCGCGGGGGCCGCCGGAGATAGCCGAGTTTTGTTGGCTGAAGCTGAAGAGCTGTCGGAGAGGAGGGGGGCGAGGGAAGCCGAGCGGACACGGAAAAGGACGAGTGTGGGCTGGAGGTGGCCGAAGATGGGTGCAGTGCTCTGGAAGCGCCGAGCGGGGGGCGGAAAGAGCTGAAGAGTACCACGCTGCGCTCGGAAGCTGAATACCTAGCCATGGGCAGTACAGCGGTGCTCAAATTAATTTGGCAGGCTGTCACTGAAACCAGCCCACTGAGCCATCGGCCCACCGGGAAACTCCTGGTAGTCCAGTACATGCCTGTAAGGGCTGGTCATGACATTATGGTGGTAATGCGCACATTGGAGCGATGCGGTGTTGCTTGTTCTCTTTAAATAATAATAATTTTTAAAAAAGTACGATATTTTAATAAAAATGAAACACATACAAAATTTTTTATTGAAGAAAGTCAGTATGTACACAAGTGACAAATCTCATATATACAATGTGTATTATTAACATGGACAGGTCGCTGTCTCCTGTATGATCTGCGTTCCCTCTCGTATACAATTCCTGCTCCCCTCTCCTCTATGAGCCGCCCCCTCCCCTTCCTGTACGACATACCCTCTTCTTTCTCCTATGATCCCTGCACTCCCTGCCTTTACAATCCCTGCTCCTGTACCTCTTCTGTACAAGCCCTGCTCCTCTCTCCCGTACGATATACCCTCCTCTCTTCTATGATCCCCACTCCCCTCTCCTGTACGATCCACCCTCCTCTCTTTTCTATGATCCCTGTCTGATCTGCCCTCTCTTCTCCTGTATACAATCCCTGCTCCCCTCTCCTGTATGATCTGCCTTCCCCTCTCCTCTACAGTCCCAGCTCCCCTCTCCTCAATGATCCACCTTCCCCTCTCCGATCCCCGCTCCCCTCCTCTCTCTTCTACAATCCCCACTCCTTTATGATCCACACTCTCCTCTCTTCTATGATCTGCCTTCCCTCACGTCTGTCAAGATGCGAGGAGAGCCGACCAGCTGCTCTTCTGACAGGGGGGGTCTGTGCTGATCAATTATTAGTGCAGCCCCCCCCCGAGGATGCCCACACTAGACTACCAGGGATGCCAATCAGTGCCCACAATGGACATCACTGAATGGCAGGCATTATTGTTTGGCACTGATTGGCATCCATCAGAACCATCCATTAGTATATATCCATGCCACCTGTGTGCCCATTAGTGCTGCATGTCAGTGCCCATCATCAGTGCCACCTCATCGGTGCCCATCAGTGCCGCCTTATCAGTGCCTGTCAGTGCAGCCCCATCAGTGAAGGAGAAAACTTATTTACAAAGTTTTTTAACACAAACAAAAAAAAATTTCAGTCTTTTTTTCATTTGTTTAGCAGAAAATAAAAATCCCAGGTGGTGATCAAATATCACCAAAAGAAAGCTCCATTTGTGGGAACAAAATGATAAAAATATCATATGGGTACAGTGTAGCATGACCGCGCAATTGTCATTCAAAGTGCGACAGCGCTGAAAGCTGAAAATTGGTCTGGGCAGGAAGGTGTATAAGTGCCTGGTATTGATGTGGTTAAAGAGGAGCTGTTATCTCAATACATGGCAGACATCTCTGGGACAGACGCCGCTAAGTATTATGTAAACTCTAACCGAATAACTGCTAAAGCACTAAATATCAAACACATTTGACTTTTTAAAAAAAAAAATAAAACACTGTTTCAACCTTGTTTATTTTTCTCCTGTTACATCCCAGTGCTGCTGATCTTCTGCAGTTTCAGTTTGGGATGGGTTAAAACAGCCCTCAAAAATTCCACTCGCCCTGCTCACATTTTGCGAGTGGAATTTAGCGGAGGGCGAGTGAGAATCAGGGGCGGACCAGGATGACAGTTTCCTGGCCGATCACTTCTGGCAGAAGCGGTGCGGCCATCAGAGCGACCCGGAGGGGGGATATTCCCTTGTGTGATAGTAGATGGAGCACTGCTTGAATCAGTGTTTCGCCTATCACACGAGCCGGTCTAGGGGGCGGGACCTTGTTACAGCACCACCGAACACAGACCCAGCACCGTGACAAACAGCGGGAGATGCCCACTGTGTGTGTGTGATCCATCATCCAGGCAATGGTGAGTCTGTATTGATGATGGGCACAGTGAGGCTGCATTAATGGGCACAGTAAAGCTGCATTTGATGGGGCACAGTGAGGCTGCATTAATGGGCAGTGAGGATGCATTCATGGGTACAGTGAGGCTGCATTCATGGGCACCGTAAAGCTGCATTTGATGGGCACAGTGAAGCTACAATGATGGGCACAGAGAGTCTGCAATGATGGGCACAATGAGGCTGCAATGATGGGCACAGTGAGGCTGCATTTGATGGGCACAGTGAGGCTGCATTTGATGGGCACAGTGAGGCTGCATTTGATGGACACAGTGAGGCTGCATTGATGGGCAGTGAGGCTGCATTCATGGGCACCGTAAAGCTGCATTTGATGGGCACTGTGAGGCTGAAATGATGAGCACAGTGAGGCTGCACTGATGGGTACTGATATGCTTTATGTTAATATTGTAAAGTTGTTGTTAATATTTATTTTTGGAACTTAATTCTAAATAACACATTTAACAGTGTAATTTCATGAGATAATTTACGCGGGCGTGTTTAGGGGCGGACATAGGGGCGGGACAGAGGAGCAGTTGGGCTCGGCAACTGGCTCAGGACTTAAAATTTTGAGCCTCGGGTTCAAAAATGTATGCCTCATTTCTCTCAGAGGTTCCACTGGTGTGCCTGCAGTAGTGTCTCCACCCCTCCCCCCCCAGACCATGATGAAGGTGTCACTCGCCGCCGACATTTAGCTTTAGAACACTTCTTATTGTGACCGATGGTTAAGAAATAATCTTACTGTGAGGAGATTAACAAAAAAAAAGAGAAGAAGGAAGCAGCCGATTGAACCTGCCATCAACGGCACAAAACTGTCAATTTTGGATGGAGCCAACCTTGAAGGTGGGGGTTCGAGGTAGTGACAGTCATTAAATTGAAAGGCCTGGTTCACACCTATACATTTTTATTGCCTTTTGCAGATTTGCACTACAGAACGTGTTCCATAGGAAACCATGTTAAATGGACTGTAGTGCAGATCTGCAAAAAGCACTAAAAAAATAAAATAAAAAAATGCATAGGTGTGACCAGGCCTAAAAGATAAAAGCACAGAGCAACAGAAAATGTGGGTGACACCAGGACCCTCCACTCCTCATCAGTCCTCCAGGATCTCAGCGAACATCTTGCGCCGTTTGTTCTCCGCCTGCTGATGCCCCTCCCAGTCTTTCCTCCGTTTCACAAAGTGCGCCAGGGCGAAGTTGCGGGCGATGTGATGTCCGACAGGGTCGTTCTGTAGCTCACGGAGCCGTTCGACTGCAGGAGAGAAACCAAACGTCCTTCACGTCAAAGGCTTGGTGGAGGTGAGGTTGCATTAAGCAAGTGTTTTAAAGGGCAAGCCCACCCACAACGGATCCCCATCTCCACCCACAACGGATTCCCACCTCCACCCACAACGGATTCCCACCTCCACCCACAACAGATTCCCACCTCCACCCACAACAGATTCCCAGCTCCACCCACAACAGATTCCCAGCTCCACCCACAACAGATTCCCAGCTCCACCCACAACAGATTCCCAGCTCCACCCACAACGGATCCTCACCTCCACCCACAACAGGTTCCCACCTCCACCCACAACGGGTTCCCACCTCCACCCACAACGGGTTCCCACCTCCACCCACAACGGGTTCCCACCTCCCCCCACAACGGGTTCCCAGCTCCACCCACAACGGGTTCCCAGCTCCACCCACAACGGATTCCCACCTCCACCCACAACGGATTCCCACCTCCACCCACAACGGGTTCCCACCTCCCCCCCACAACGGATTCCCACCTCCACCCACAACGGATTCCCACCTCCACCCACAACGGATTCCCACCTCCACCCACAACAGATTCCCATCTCCACCCACAGCGGATTCCCACCTCCACCCACAACGGATTCCCATCGCCGCTGTGCCTCTTAGATGGCGCGGTCCCATGAACACCAAAACCAAATCCCATAAACAGCACCAGGCCTTACCCAGCTTCTGTGCGATCTCCTCTTTAACCCCCATGGTGGAAGCGTTCCAGATATGGTCCACCCACAGCGGATTCCCATCTCCACGCACAACGGGTTCCCATCTCCACCCACATCGGATTACCATCTCCATACAACGGATTCCCAGCTCCACCCACAGCCGATTCCCATCTCCACCCACAATGGATTACCATCTCCACCCACAACGGATTTTCCCATCTCCACCCACAACGGATTCCCATCTCCACCCACAATGGATTACCATCTCCACCCACAACGGATTTTCCCATCTCCACCCACAACGGATTCCCAGCTCCACCCACAGCGGATTCCCAGCTCCACCACAACGGGTTCCCAGCTCCAACCACAATGGATTCCCATCTCCACCCACAACGAATTTCCATCTCCACCCACAACGAATTTCCATCTCCACCCACAACGTATTTCCATCTCCACCCACAACAGATTCCCATCTCCACCCACAACAGATTCCCATCTCCACCCACAACAGATTCCCATCACCGCTGTGCCTCTTAGATGGCGCCGTCCCATGAACACCAAAACCAAATCCCATAAACAGCACCAGGCCTTACCCAGCTTCTGTGCGATCTCCTCTTTAACCCCCATGGTGGAAGCGTTCCAGATACGGTCCAGAACTCGGCTTCCATATTTGTTGCGTGCCAAATCCACGGAGTGAACCTGCGAGGAAAAAAAAAAAAAAAAAGGACAATTACGTATTTACATGGCCTGGAGATGTATAAAAAACTAAGCTGTCTTCAACCAATCAGGTCATTCCTTTCATCTCCTAATTTGCACTAGAAACACAAGACAGATTGGATGACAGAAGAGACTGCGTAGGCCTTATCTGTTATGGAAGCTTCTATCTGCCGATCATTTTTTTTTTCTCGAGAAGTTGCGTCATCCCGGCCTGGCCATTAAAGATGGCCGAAGACTCTGAACCTGGATGAAGACGGAAGCACCAGCCATGGAGGGGGTTGCTTTGCTAAGTGTACAACAATGTGCAGATTTATTTATATTTTATTTAAAGTGGAACTTTGTTCATGTGATCAGCACAGGGCCAATCAGCACTGTCCAGACAGAGGTTTAGGGGTCCTGCAGCCTGATAGGAGAATCAGGGGAGAATGAAAACTCCTCCTAAAAGCTTTAACCAGACACTAATAGAAGTCACAAGACTGCTATATACTGCTGATAAGAAAAGGTATTTAGCAGTTTATATTTACTAAAATAATTGCATTTCCATGTTCTGTGTACTCCGTGAGACCAGATAAAGTGAATGCAGGCTCCTGGGGAGACCAGATATAGTGAATGCAGAGTCCTGGGGAGACCAGATATAGTGAATGCAGAGTCCTGGGGAGACCAGATATAGTGACTGCAGGGTCCTGGGGAGACCAGATATAGTGAATGCAGGCTCCTGGGGAGACCAGATATAGTGAATGCAGGCTTCCGGGGAGACCAGATATAGTGAATGCAGGCTTCCGGGGAGACCAGATATAGTGAATGCAGAGTCCTGGGGAGACCAGATATAGTGAATGCAGGCTCCTGGGGAGACCAGATATAGTGAATGCAGGGTCCTGGGGAGACCAGATATAGTGAATGCAGAGTCCTGGGGAGACCAGATATAGTGAGTGCAGGCTCCTGGGGAGACCAGATATAGTGAGTGCAGGCTCCTGGGGAGACCAGATATAGTGAGTGCAGGCTCCTGGGGAGACCAGATATAGTGAATGAAGAGTCCTGGGGAGACCAGATATAGTGAATGCGGGGTACTTGGGAGACCTTATATAGTGAATGCAGGCTCCTGGGGAGACCAGATATAGTGAATACAGGCTCCTGGGGAGACCAGACATAGTGAATGCAGGCTCCTGGGGAGACCAGACATAGTGAATGCAGGCTCCTGGGGAGACCAGATATAGTGAGTGCAGGCTCCTGGGGAGACCAGATATAGTGAATGCAGGCTCCTGGGGAGACCAGATATAGTGAGTGCAGAGTCCTGGGGAGACCAGATATAGTGACTGCAGGCTCCTGGGGAGACCAGATATATTGAATGCAGAGTCCTGGGGAGACCAGATATAGTGAATACAGGGTACTGGGGAGACCAGATATAGTGAATGCAGGCTCCGGGGGAGACCAGATATAGTGAGTGCAGGCTCCTGGGGAGACCAGATATAGTGAATGCAGAGTCCTGGGGAGACCAGATATAGTGAATGCAGGGTCCTGGGGAGACCAGATATAGTGAGTGCAGGCTCCTGGGGAGACCAGATATAGTGAATGCAGGCTCCTGGGGAGACCAGATATAGTGAATGCAGGCTCCTGGGGAGACCAGATATTGTGAATGCTGGGTCCTGGGTTTAGTTACACTTTAATGAAGGCATATGATGCTACAGAAGGGAAAAAAGGAGTGTGGTGCGAGTAGTGTGGTCATATGACTTAACGCTACAAGCATAAAAAAAAAATAAAAAAAATAAAACTTTGTTGCAGGCGATTAAAACTCAAAGCTTACCCTCAATTTCCGTAAAACCTTCTTCCTTTGTTTCTCCGTTACAGTGTTGCTGGTGAGCAGGGCGTCAAACACATGGCTGCCCGCCTGGCTGCAAGCCACCGTACGAAGGTCGTCCTCCGTCATGTTCCCCAGGTATTTAGCAGTTTATATTTACTAAAATAATTGCATTTCCATGTTCTGTGTACTCCGTGAGACCAGATAAAGTGAATGCAGGCTCCTGGGGAGACCAGATATAGTGAATGCAGAGTCCTGGGGAGACCAGATATAGTGAATGCAGAGTCCTGGGGAGACCAGATATAGTGACTGCAGGGTCCTGGGGAGACCAGATATAGTGAATGCAGGCTCCTGGGGAGACCAGATATAGTGAATGCAGGCTTCCGGGGAGACCAGATATAGTGAATGCAGGCTTCCGGGGAGACCAGATATAGTGAATGCAGAGTCCTGGGGAGACCAGATATAGTGAATGCAGGCTCCTGGGGAGACCAGATATAGTGAATGCAGGGTCCTGGGGGAGACCAGATATAGTGAGTGCAGGCTCCTGGGGAGACCAGATATAGTGAGTGCAGGCTCCTGGGGAGACCAGATATAGTGAATGAAGAGTCCTGGGGAGACCAGATATAGTGAATGCGGGGTACTTGGGAGACCTTATATAGTGAATGCAGGCTCCTGGGGAGACCAGATATAGTGAATACAGGCTCCTGGGGAGACCAGACATAGTGAATGCAGGCTCCTGGGGAGACCAGACATAGTGAATGCAGGCTCCTGGGGAGACCAGATATAGTGAGTGCAGGCTCCTGGGGAGACCAGATATAGTGAATGCAGGCTCCTGGGGAGACCAGATATAGTGAGTGCAGAGTCCTGGGGAGACCAGATATAGTGACTGCAGGCTCCTGGGGAGACCAGATATATTGAATGCAGAGTCCTGGGGAGACCAGATATAGTGAATACAGGGTACTGGGGAGACCAGATATAGTGAATGCAGGCTCCGGGGGAGACCAGATATAGTGAGTGCAGGCTCCTGGGGAGACCAGATATAGTGAATGCAGAGTCCTGGGGAGACAGATATAGTGAATACAGGGTACTGGGGAGACCAGATATAGTGAATGCAGGCTCCGGGGGAGACCAGATATAGTGAGTGCAGGCTCCTGGGGAGACCAGATATAGTGAATGCAGAGTCCTGGGGAGACCAGATATAGTGAATGCAGGGTCCTGGGGAGACCAGATATA